>VZRW01012057.1:869348-1058569 GCA_013398125.1 Aegotheles bennettii
AGCCGGGGGCGGCGGCCGGGCCCGCAGGCGGCACCCTCGGAGGGGCCGCTCGGGCTCAGCGTAAGCGGAGGCGGCCGCGGTGCCGGGCGGGGGCAGAGCGGTGCGGGTCGCTGGTAGAGCCCTGGGGAGCACCGACACCTGAGGTACCGCGGTCCGGTGCGTTTTGCCAACTGTGGCTCTCGGCAATGCCTAGCGGAGGGGGGAAGCCTTCCTTCTCTTATTGCTATAGTTGATGGAAACTTCTGAATGGCAGAAGCATCCAGGAGTGCTAAAGGTTTTGGGAGGGAAGGGAACATTTCGATTTTTGGGGGGAGGGGGTGAATAAAACGCTTATTTCTCTAAGGAATCTTAATTATGTTTAGTTGACAGGTGCAAGAACTGTTTGGATAGTTTTCCTTTGGGATACCTGACCTTTTAGAAAGGAGTACTTTGTTTGAAGGAAAGATTTGCATTTACTGTGGGGCTTTGCAAAATAGTGGGGTGGTGGCTGGGAGGAGGGGAGGGAGGGCTGTTTGTGCTTGTGTGTTGGGTGTGTGTGGAACTTGTACTAGTTCGAGATCACTGGAGTAATGAATAGTCTGAGGCAAAAAGATACACTGACATTAGGAATTAACAGCAGCATTATTACATGATTATATTTTTCTTGCTGGCAATTTTAAATTGAAGGTTTTCATAAGTGTCTGACAGTTTCAGGTTGGCTCTGTAATGGTGATAATCACAAAACTGACGGGTTTATTTATTTTTTTGTTTTGTTCTCTGCCCTGATCACTCAGTCTCTGAGATGCTATGGTCAGAGGTTCAAGGGTAGTGCAAATGAGTGCTGAAGTCCAAGGCTGAGCTCTCAGCTCTGAGTGGGTGACAGTGCTGGAACAGTACACCAGAAATCTGATGCTCTTTGGATTTTACCTTCTGGAGATCAAGATGGGAGGGGTTCCCAATTTGATAGATTGATCTACATTCAGGGGATAATTAAACTTGCCCACTATTGCCAGCTTCCCCGAGCCTTTTATTTTCCCCCTTTTCTGTTGCCTAATTGGAACTACCTCACCCTGCAGGCTGTGCTCATGGCATGCACTGTGCCTCTGCTCCTCTGGCCAGCACAAAACTCTGGTGTTTGCATTGCATTTCTTCCAAAGGCTGGTTCTGTGCCTTTGACCAGTTTGCTTTAGTCATTGAAATTCTGGAGAAGCCCACTTGATTTTGTTTGTAACTTGAAACAATTTCTCTCAGCAGAGCCCCAAGGCACAAGGATGGCCAGCCCTAAATCCACAGGGCTCTCCTGGGAGATCGCTTGGCTTGCTATTGCTATCTATGCTCATCTACAGGTAGGTGGTGAACTTGTTGCTATTGTCATGCCTGGTCTTTAGCAGATGACTTTGCTACACACTTTGAATTACTGTTTTTTAAACAGAAAACTGCTGAAGGAACTGCACTGTAAATAAAAGGCTCCCAATGAGAAGGCTTTCCTTGCACTGTACTGAATTTCAATGACATCCATGTGGGAAATTAATATTCTCTCTTCTTAGTACCTGACTTTACCAAGTGGGAACCAAAGGAAGATCTTGCCAGATGTGTAATGCCATGGGTCTTTTCTAGGCAGCACAGATGCTTTTTGCCCCTAGGAGGTTTAAGACCTGATAAATGTTAAGATACTGTAAGTGACAAGGGTTAATGTTAAGATACTGTAAGTGACAAGGGTTATACAAATACCTGGGTAGAAACATCTAAAGCATTGGAAGTCACTGTTGGGGGGGAAAGCGATCCAAAAAGGTCTTTGCTTCAAGTGTTCAATGAATGCAGTAACCACGGAAGAAAACTATAGCTGCCAACTGATCTATTGCCTGACACATGAGCCTAATCAGTTCCAAGAAGTGAGTATTTAAAGAAATATGGTGTGCTGGCATGCAGCAGAGATGTTGTTACAGTATGTCACTCTCTATATTGATATTTCCCACAGCATAGAATGTTTCAAGGATTCTTCAGTCTTAAATATATCCAAATCCAGAAATCCTTAGAAAAGGACAGCTAAATAAAGTGGAGAATATTTTTTTAAATAAATAGTGTATTTTTTTGAGGTATTGTAGTAGTTTTTGACAAAAAGAGTTTTAAATTAAATCAGTGTTGCTGGTTACTGTAATACAGTTGCGTACTCTTTGTACTATTGTGATGCTGAGAAATAGTGGCTTCAAACTGGAGCCTGGTGTGCTCAGCATTGTATAAATGTACATTCTGAATAATTTTGAATAGAAGGAAAATACATCAGGCAAAAGATATTCAAAAGGGCTATGAAGAACTGAGGAGACTGTACTAGACAGCTGAGTAAGCTGTGACTAATTTAGGGTAGACTTTGAGGTTTGAAGTAGTGGGAATGGGGCTCCAGCCCATCCTCAGTAGCACTGCTGGGTGCACTGTGTGCTGTGAGTCATTTGGCAGCTACCTGCTGACAGACACCTCCTTTATCTGTATTGTGGTTGCAGCTAGTCATGGAAGTACACTGGTTACTTGAGTAAAGGACTTGCCATAAAAGTAAAAATTATTAGATTTATATTAATTGTGCAGTAAACTGCAGTGCATTCAGTGCATGTTCAAGCAGACGTGGGACAGCAGTGGCATCTTCTGCTTTTTGCTTGCATGTTTCTTGTGCAAGAACAAAAATGTTACTGCTTTGCGTGCCTGTTCAGCTTGTATTTGTGTGTGCAAGCAATTCAGTGATGCTGTAATAACAGGCCCTATAAAACACTAAAAGTAGTATGTAAAGTTCACTTAGTAGTTTTGTTCAAGATGAGAATAGATGTTCAGAGAAGGAAAATGTCAACTTCGTGTTTGGGCCTTTTGGTTACGAAAAGACCTTTTTTCTTTTACAATATATTTCTTGTATTTTTTTTCTTTCATATTTTTCTTATTGTAGAACTGGAACCAGTAGTGGCATAGTTGCTTCTTCTCCACGAATGGTTTGGCATAGCTTCACTTATCTCTTTATAATAAAAACAACCCAAACACATTGTAGTAATCAATAGGCTATTGTGAGTAGCTTTATGAACATTTCGATCCAGGTCAATTTTTTTGGTCTTGATTGTCCTTTAAAATACTCCAATCTATTTGGTGTATTTGAGTCATTAGCACTTAACCCCAATCTAGTAGGAGGCCCTTCTGTTCCTAAGTTTTAGGTATTCTATCACAATTTTAGGCACATGAAAGCTATTTTATATTATTTAACATAACATTTTGGGTATCCAGTAACCATTAATTCTTTAATTGGTTGCTTGGGGCCATGCAATATAGACCACACACAGTCATCCTACCCTAATATTGTACCATAGCTTCCGCTGGTGTTGGTTTTGGCTATTATAGTGCTTATGTCTGGAGCTAATCAATTAGGAACAATTGGATGCTGGGCAAGGTCACAAGTCTGTCATGTCACTTATGTGCAATTGATTAATTTCATCCTGCTGGAGGCAGGTACAGAATAAAATAATGACCATTTTAAAAGAATGTGGTGGAAATGTGGTATGAATGTAGCGCAAAGAAAACTTTAACATGAGAAGTTGTGAAAAAGAGGTAGCTGTTACTGAGAAGAAATGAAAGTCAACTTTGGTTACAGGAGCTTTTCTGATTTTTCATAGCATGGTAACAAGCACAGCATGGTGTTTAGTGAGGCTCCAAACTGAGCTCTGCCCTTACAGGCAGTATCTGAAGCTTGACAAAACTATTTTGTCAAGGGCAGATTAGTCACTGTACTAGTAGGTAAGCTAAATTTCATAGGATAACCTGGTGAATAGTTTACCACTGAGCATTGCTGAGCTCTGTGTTCATTAAATCTGTTCTGTTGCCAAGAGCAGTGGCATAAACTTGACTCGGGAGGAGATCACTTACAGGCTAACCTTGGCTGTGTTCTTCTGCAGACATAGAGCCTACTTTTTCTGATATGTGCCAATATAAATTAAATGAATGGAACTGCATTAGTCTAAAGCCAATGGTAATCTGAGCAAATGATACCTGTATGTTTTTCTTAAAAGCAAACAAAAAACCCCCACCACCAAATGGTAGCAGCAATGTGGAATAATTTGTTGTTTCTAAAGACTTAAATGATGAATCTATCCAAAGAAGTTACTGTATTCCACACACTGTATGTATTTGTGAACATTAACTAGATCCTTGGCCTCAAATTTAACTATTCATGTGTATTTATTGCTAAGTGTGGTGTAAAAGGCTTCTTGTTTTTCTCACATGGTAGCAGGTGAGCCATCAATACTAAAGACTTCAGGAGACAGTTAAGCTAATAAACAAAGTAGAACTATTCAAGTCCAATTTGCTGGTTTTAAGGCTCCATATTGGTAATTGAAAAGGTAGGAGATGTTCAGCCTGGTAACCCACTTTTTCTTAACCTTGTGATAACATTTTATTGCACCGTTCAGCTAGATGCTGTTGTATTTGTTATGAAATGTATGGAAAACTGTGTATCTGTATATTCTTACTAATGGATTAATGGCAGCAGATGGCTAGCAGATTCATGTAGACAAATATATATCATCAAGAATTTTACACATGGATTCATTTTAGATTTATTCTCTGGTATGTTGTTTTCAAATTGGGAATATGCTGATGTTTTCTTAGGTTCTTACAGTTCTAGTTAAACCCTCTACAACCCAGTCCATTTTACCTCTAAAGACCGTGAGGTTGCTAATGTCTGAGGAGGGAATAACAGCAAACACACCATGTCTGGATATGAAAGGAGCTTTAGCTCTGGGTTTCTAGGGAAGGGAAGGCTTCGTAGGTCACATATTAATTGAATAAACTGTTGGTTGCTCCCATGATTTATGTTTCCGCAACCCCTGCCTGCATTATGATTTTTTTCTAACTACCTGTGATATTTTGGATGTAAGGGATATGCATGCTGAAAACATTATCTTACTCAAAGTGATTCTACCATAACGAATCTGCCAAAAGCTACCAACATAGTAAATGTCTTTAAGGTGGAGTTTTGCAAGGCCAAAAATCTGATGTCCATTATATGACATAGTGGACTTGGAGGCCATCTTTGTGGAAAACCTTTGGAATATTGTTTTACAGTCACTGAATGTACTGCACACTGATGTTCAGAAAATAGATTATGATCTACATGCCATACAGTAGTAAGGATTCTTAAATCTCCACTAACTTTAATCAAAAATATCAGGATGAGATTTGCAAATCCAGAGTTAAATCTGAAGCAGTTGCACTTTTTTGTAGTCAGGTTGCAATTCTGCACCGATCTGGAGCTTTGCCATCAGCCTCAATAGGTCTGTGGTTTTACTCTTAGTTTGAAGATTGAAATGCCTCTACTACAGACAAATAACACTTCTGAGACTCTGTAGAAGTGTTCTGACAAAATATTCATTGTTATTGACAAGGTTGTAACTCAGTGACAGCATTATCAGAAAACTTATGTAAGTTTCTAAACTTGCTCTGAATTTGACTAATAATGATTGCTTAGCCAGTGCTCATAGGATCTGAACTGCTGTTACCCCCAATTTAAAATCTGAAAGAGTTGAACTGCCAGAAAAATTGTGGTGAATCTGTCTTGTGACTTGAGACACAAACTATGTATGAATACTTATTTTTTAAAATGTATTAAAATATTTGTCAACTATGGGACATGACCAAGAGTACAGATGGTATCAGTGGAGGCATTCTTTTACTGTCTCATTTGTTTTCATTTTCTCAGTAAATATTTTTATCATCATGACTAGGAGTGATGCTTGCTCATTTACTCAGGAAAAAACAGCTCAAGCATAGTCCAAGCTCATTCATTCTGATGTGGCAAGGGTAGTTATCTCATTATGCAGCCAGGTTTTGAATTCTTTATCTGCATCTTTAGACATGGGTATCAATTCACACTGTGATAGTAATTTTTATTGAGGTCACATTAAAAATTGGTCAGACATTCCCAAATCAATTGTGTGTAGAGCTGCAAATTGCTGGTTCCACAATGAGATATCCAAGAATTGAACAGTTTTAGCAAAGCTTCGAGTGTAGAAATAATCTCTCACAACAGCCAGTGGCTTCTAAATTCTCTTGAAAAAGTAGTGAGGAAAGCAAGGAATGGCTCTAGGATAATCTTTGGTTTTAGCAGATACTTGAATGCTGAGTCATTGATAATTACTCATTCAGGTCTGCTTGGTGCAGCTGGATCCTTCATATTCCTTACCAAATTGGGGCATAAACAGCACTGAGGGTGGCAGTTTTGCCTAGTGCACCACATTCTGTTCCTGCCTTTGCATCACAGCAAATGTATGTGATTGATTGTACTGATATCAAAGCCCTTTTACCATTTGTTCAGAAATCATGATTTGGCCATTCAAAATGATTTACTTCTAGAACCTGTAGGGTTCACATATTTATGTCTTTATCTGTAATTTTTGGGCTTGAAGCTTTTCTTAAAATAGTTCTCCATGCTCATCTGAATCTAGGACCTGGGGTTTAATTAGACACCAAATATAAAGTGGCTTGCAGTAAAGTAGTTAAATGTACTAATTTCAGTGATAGTGGAAGTAGATTTAGAATTGTGCCTCTATTCTTGTTTGTGTTGTAAGGCTATGCAAGAAATCATTGGGCATGAGTTATATCATACTGTGCAAATGTTTTACTTAACAGTAAAGTCAGTGTGTTAAGATTTTATATAGTTGATAATACTGATGGTAGTCTTGTGGCTGTTTATAGTCCAACACAGTCTTGCTTGAACAATTCCAGTGTAATTCCTATTATACAAAATCTCTGTAAAACAGAGAGAGTTTGTGCATGGTGAAAGAGCAGGTTTGTTTTTGAAGTACAGTTTGCTAGTGCGCACAACATTCCAGAAGGGACATTGGATATAGCCAGGGCAACTCTGGAGAGTTCTGCACTGCAGTTCTGATATGCCCTCTGCACACACTTCATTGTTAATTTTTATTTATTTTTTATTATGATTCTTATTTATTGATAGATAAATAATTTGTTTAGGTTTTAAAAGCGTGTATATAACCATCTTTCCCATAAGAGGAGAACTTTTCTTGATATTCACTGAAGTATGTATGCTGCCAAGTGCTCTTGAATTTAAGGGTCAGATTTTCAAAATGGCCACATTCCAACTTCTAAGAGGAAGTACAGTTCTACAAACTCAGTTTTTGATGGCTGTCAGCTACGTGGGGATGCTAAATTTAATGCAGGTATAGCAGCATTTTCAGAAAGGTCTGTGTGATATGTAGCCTTTGTTTTGGTAAGATTTAGACATAAGTTAAATACCAATACTGTTAAATACTCAACTGTATTGGCAGGTGCTTAGCTGGATTTTTTTGAAACAAGTAACAAGGTAAATTTCAATTAATCCAATGGGAAACAGGCCTTAGGTGCCTTAGGCACTTCTAAAAGTCTGGCTAAGCATTTGTCATCATTAGTCACATGTAGCTGATTAAACCAAAACTTTCGCCCTTAAAACTCTTTTGAAAGAATAGATTTCTGTTGTGTAAATTCTAGTACCTACATGTGTAGATATTTGGTAATATTGAAGTGCAAGTACAAGCATGACGTCTTTACAAAGGGAGGGCAGTTTTTGAAAACTTGGCCTAATATATCACTTCCAGACAGCATATTACATAAATTGTTTAGGAACAATGTTATTTCTGTTTCTAATTTTATATTTATTAGGTTTAACATCATTATGGAGAGCAAATGAAAACAGTATTTTCTGTCTGTTTTGAGAAATGTGGTTTCCAAGAATTGTCAGTTTGTCATGCTTCTGGATCCACTAGAAACATAGTGAATGCAAGTCAGCTCAACTAAATTGTGAAACAATATTAAAAATGCACTTAGGATTGCAATTACTAGATTGTTGTTGTATGCTAACTGTTGTCATTTGTGCCACGGTGGGAGGTCCCAACTGGTTAATGATGCCGTTTTGTAGCATTAAATAAGTGGACCATTGGTTTATATGCTGAAACATGTATTCCTGTATTTATGTAATGTTTTTTTCTGTCATCAGGTGCTTTGCCAAACATTGAAGCTGCTTAAAATTTAGAGAATAGTCTCTCGTGCATGCAAGCAGAACAGGGTATAACTGATAGTATGTGTATATGTGAAAGGACCTATAGAGGCACACTGTATAGTAAATGCAGATGTAAAGAGAGTTTTAGCTGCCTGATCTATTGCCTTTTAGTATCACAGAGGGTGACATGGGCATATCTGCACTGCCACAGAATGTGAAGAGTAGAGGATTGTGTTCTCTCAAGCTCTGTTTGACATGAAATATTTCCTGGCCTGCACCTTGCAGAAGCTCTGAGAAGGTTGCAGAAACTGGCTTTATTCCCAGCTGGCTGATTCAGCACGAAATTAACTAGCTCCAAAAAAATCCCCCCCTTTTCTTGCAATTTCACTGCTTGTATATGTGGCTGCTGCAGGCCATCTATTGGGATGGAGAAATGTGAAAGGACACTGCAAATGCTGGTTACGATATATTCAGATTTGCCTCTTCTCATGGGAGTTTTCCTTGCTTTCCCAGCTACTGCAGTCTCTTGTTGGATGTAGCAGTGGTGTGGAAGCAGAAGGCTGAACAAGCTCAGTGCTCTGTGTGGGTGTATAACAAATGAAATATGTTAAAATATGGTTTGGCTTCCTCTCTTGAGTCTCCTTTTATTAGATGTTCTCAAGGTCTCATTACTCATTTGGTGTTTTCTTTTCTTGAGTCTCCAAATAGTTTTAAACTGTTCCCTGGTTGACTAACATGGATGTTGACTGAAAAAAAACAATAGCATAGTAGTGTCTTGAGTATTGCCTGCTTGGTAGATGACGTTCTAGTTGGAAGCTGTCAGGTACATGTAACATATTACTGATTCTTTTAGCTGATCTCATCAACACTTCTGTTAGAAAGCAAAAGAGGGAATACATCTATCGCTGGACAGAGGTGTTGTGCATGCTGTATGGTATGCAGGGGTTTTACTAATGCCAGTAACTGATAAGATCATTACATGGAAGACAACCACCACTGTTATTTAAAAACATTTAAAAACTAACATTAAAGAAATACATTCTCCAAACTGTATCTGGAGGTATATCCTGTGCACATAAGAACTTCTCGAAACCCACATATGTGCCTACATTCTGAGCTTCTTTCTGTCTGCCTGGAATATTTTTATTTTTATAACAATGTTACAATTTTTTTTTCTTTAGAAACTTTATTATACTTCTGGTGCATTTTAAAATTTTAAAGTTTTGGAATTATTTTTGAAGTATGCAAGGAAATTTGGATCATGTTGCTTAATTGCTAGAGTAGTTTCTTGTTTTTAAACAAACACTAGTATTTCCTTGAGTAAGATAAATAGAAAAATGGCTTCTGATATTTTACTAAATAAGGCTTGGCTTAAATTCCACTTTTATTATGTGGTCAGTCCTTCTGTAAGACACAAATATTCCAGACATTTTCCCTGCATGAGCGAGCATTTGCCTTCACCTCAGTGTGAAACTGCTCACTCAAATGCTTTTCCCATTTCCTCTTCCTACCTCTTTCAGTTAAATTCAGAACACAATAGATTGGTTAAAACTATAAGAAAACCTCCAGAATGCCATCTTAATGTATGGGTTTTTAACATGCAGCTGTTTATCTTCTACTGCAAGGAAACTATAAATGGATTTTTAATGCCAGGAGGTGACTTAAAATGCCATTACTTATCCAGTGGGAATAAATCTGAAAATTAGTTAGCAATTAGGTCCATAGGCAAATACATTTTACTTAATGTTGCAAGTCTCATGGGCCTTTCAAATATCCTGTTAGCATCACCTGTTGTTAACTTGCAACCTTTTAAATCTTTACCTAGTCTTAAATAGCAGTGTTACATTGAAAGGGAAAATTTTCTGTATATTTTTAATTTTTATTTGAGCTGCATTTTAATGTTAAAAAAAACTTGCATGGTTTCTCCAAGGGCAACAGAGATGTACTGGGAACACTAAGCTTTTCTTGGAGAAAATTTCTTCCTGTAGATAACCATCTTGAGAAGGGCCTTAGCTGGGATAACAGAACATGTGGATCTTGTTCTGATCTTTTGAACCTGCTTAAATTATGTCCTTAGCAAACACCAATGATGTATTTGTTTATAATTGCTTATTTTTCTTGCTGAGTTTAGACCTCTGAGCCATCTGTCATATGCCACATAGAAGCCACTGTTTAGAAACAGGGAAAACGTAGGAATTCTAGACTTTTTATTGTTTCAAATGTTAAAGCCAGTCCTTGAGAACACTGAAGAAAAACTCTGTTCTCTTCACCTGTACTACAGGAGTGTCCCATCATTCCTTGTCTGCCAAAGTTGACGTTGAATCAGTGGTAGTATGAGGACTTTCAGCCTAGGGACTCTAAAACCTCAGTCCTGCAAAAAGATCCAGGCTGGGGAGCCCCCTGGACTTCATTAGGTTACTGTGCCACAAGTGAAACCTTATTTTGTAAAATCCAGGCTTTCTGCTTCAACAGTACAACATTCTGCACTTGACTAACAGTGCCAGTGAAGTCTACAGGCACTATGCCTGAGACATCAGTGGGAGTTTTTCCTGAGTAAGACCTGCCCATAGGAAGCAAACCAAGGCTGAATTTCATTAGCACTAACTAGTTGGTTATTATATTTCCTGTTGTGTGGTGAGAATAATTTCATCTCTTCTTCATGTAACTGCTAAGGACAGATGGCATTTAAATCTGTGTCTGCAGCTGTTAAATTTTCTTGAAAATTGGCTGTATTTATCCATCTGGAAAAAAAGCAAAGTTAATAAAGAAGATAATTTGCCTGTTGCTTATAACCCTTGCAAAGTTTGAAGCGATTTCTATTTTTTTACATGTCGCTTTTTTATTGTGCGTCATTGAAGACCATTTTATCAGGTGTTCCAGACCATCCCTGTTGGCAGGAATTTTTCCAGTCTACCTCAGAGGGAAACATCAAAAACAGTCCTTAGAGCATGTATGCTGTTTTTCAGGAGAACTGAAGCAGAACATGGAAATGCACTATTTAAAATTGGATGTGATATTTTGCCAATTTACTATATTCAGAAGATTCCTTTGAACCTTTTAAGGGGTTGCACTCTCCACTGCATGGTGCAGTTCTGCTAATGAAAATAGAGGGAAACACAAGCACACTATAAATAAGGAAGATATAGAGTTGATTTCCACATGCAGCATTTTGTCTGTGCATATGAAAATTGACATCATGGTGTTGGAATGTTGACCGCGTTTTGCATTTTGCTAGCTGCTTTTACTGGAAAGCATGTGTTTCAAAGGGAGTTTTCAATTTTTATAAGTCTTTGCCTCCATAATAGCCCAGTCTTATTTTGAATGTAGGCTTCAGCTATGAATAAAATTTAACTCGTGAAGTAAGAGATTCCTCTAGCACAAAATGCAAATGAATTATGCAAACATTAACCAGTAACATGCATTTCTGGATCAGAATAGTCAATCCAACCTTTACATTCCACTGTTACCACTCAGTATTGTCTTACTCTGTTGAAGAATGCCTTACTCTGAGAGTAAGGATTCTAAGTTCTGGTGATCTACTTTCAAGAGAAGCTGTATTTAAGTATGGAGAAAGGCTAGGTGGCTGCACAAAACTGGTCCTTTTTGTGGAATTTTCAGTAATGTGCTTTCTTAGCTCCAGAGGCCTCTGTGAAAGACGGGAGCTGAGAAGAAAGCAGACTAGCACTAGCTAGTGGCACTAGCCCTTCATCTTGAGAGTAATCATCCAGATAGAATTGGCAAAATTATGTTAAATTATCTTTCAGTAATGGGCTGGCCTCTCTCTTCAACTTTATAATCCAAATCCTTTCCCCAGAGTTTCAGTGTTACATGCTCTGTGGAAAGTTGGCAACCCAAGTTTCCCATGTCATCAAGTCTATCTAGTCTCCTGAGAGAAGAATTTCCTGGTACAACATCCTTGCACCTGCTAGTTCTTCCCCAGCTCTTCTCAAAATCTGAAGCCCCTTCATGAAATTATTCCATGCTACTTAAGCAGTTTACTAATTTTTATAAGAATATGATTCCCCAAGTGGTATGGAGCAGATTCACTTCTATTAACTTGTCCTTGCGATGAAGGACCCACTTGGTGATATTTTCAGTGTCTTGAGTTTGATGGGTTTGAAAGAGTTAGATGTCTGTATTATCCTAAGAAATTACATCTGCATCTTCAAGTTAAGCCTCAAGTAGACTATAGCACTTGTCAAAGTGTATGTGCCTCTGTCTACAGAGAAAAGGTAGCACTGTTTTTTTACATGATCAATTAACACCTTTAAAAAAAATGATCCCACCTTTTAGGTGGTGGTGTGCCGTGTTGAATGCCTCAACTCACTGCTAAAGTTTCAGACTTTATCCCTATATGTATATTATATGGAAATATGTGCATGTATAGTGTATGTAATTGCACTAACAAAGTCTCAGAAATGAGATTGTCCTTAGCTGAGTTTTAGTTTTAATTGTTAGATACCTGCAGGTTCCTGAAGGACTCTTCTCTGCCTGTAACTTACAGGACTGCTGGTTAAAACAATATACAGTGACTTACCCTTGTGTTATTTTTACTGGAGAAAGTAGACACAATCAGATCTTTTTGCACAGCTAAATGAGAACATGGATCAAGAAAAATAAGGAGTGATATTTCATGTTGAAGGGTAATGCAACTTGCTAGGCTGAATGCCTGCTAGAACTGGGGCTTGCAGTGGCATGATTGTTCTCATAAAATGGAGGCCTGTTTGCCTGATCTGTCTTTTGTGTTGGAGTTTGCTCTGTTAATAAAGTAGCTTGGAAGAAAATGCTGTTCAGAGCTGCATAATTAACATGAGATAGGTCAGGCAAAATATATGGAGTGCTTGAGTTGAAATCAAATTTAGATTCTTATGAATCTTGCTTTCAGGAACTGTTACTACTCTTTGGAGGCATTTGAATTGATAGTTGTTAAATTCTGTTTATTGATACTTGTTTAGTATTGTTTAACTTTTAGAATGCTGGTGTAGCTCATCTACATCTGTTCCTCTTTTTGGAGGGCTCCCTCAGGAGCCTGTGCTGTTTGTATGGGCTTTTAGTACCAGAAGATCTCTGCTGAAGAAGTGATTTTTCTGTATGGATTTGCACGAGGGCTGGTGTCATACTCAGCTCTTGCACAAGGTGCTGGAGTCATGAAGGTCTCTCAGTAGGATCACTCCAGTTATGGCTGCTACAGAGGGCACATAAGAGCTCACATTTTTCAGACATGTAAACTGTCTCAGAGGGCTCTCGCCCATCTGTAATTTTCCTATATCTTGTAAATAAAAAAACCCATAAACCTTAACCAATTGAGAAAAAAATATAATTATTCTTAGTATTTCCTCAGAACATTTTGATGTGAACAGCTAACTTTACATCTCAAATGTTCAATTATTAATTGTCATGATAGCTATCTATGATGTTTATTAGTTATTTCTAGAATCCTATTTGAAGTATAGCAAGATTTCTGCAAGCTTTATTGTTAGAGGTGAATTTTAAACTATTAGAATTAAGTGTTTAATAGTATAATTTGCTACATATGTTGCAAATACAAGCTGCTATGAATAGATCCTCTGGGGGAAAAAAAAGCATTTGATGTTATGTATGGGTTTAAATCCAATATATTGCTATCTTTAACTGAGGGAAATAAGAGATTTATAGAGAGGGGTTTATTCTATTAACTTTAATTTATCAACTGAAGTTGAATTTGGTTTCTGTATTTTGAAAACTTAAAAAAATGTGTTGTACATAACTTCCATTGTTCTTTGAGTATTATTCTGAAAATGGTACAAATTGGCTGTTTTTCATATACCCGAGAGGAAAAAAATATTAGTAGTAGTAGGTGAAATATTTATTTAAGTAGGGTGCTCTGTTTTTCTATTTGTCCACTCACAGTAGACTTGGGGATTTAACTTCAAGGTTTCCTGTTATTACTGGAAATTTTTAATGTAATTTTTAGACATTGTAAAGAACTGGGAGAAAGGCTCTCCCTTTCATATATGTCTTCAGCCCCCAGCCTCCCAGGAAGCAGTAGTATAGAACACATTGATTTAGAATAGGTATCAAGTTTTGGCTTGATGTTGAAGGAGGAAAAATAAGAGAACAGTAACAGCCTTACATTTTCCCAGTCTGCATGAGGCTTTTGATTAATCTGTGAAATGCTCATGATTGGTTTGAATTCTTATGGCTTTTAGGCAGTTTGGAATGATTCTGTATTTGTAAATAGGAATGAATAGTTTTAGTTTATTTTGAGAATCAGACACCATATTAAATCTTCTTGGCATAGGCATTTTGACTTGGGGATTTTATTATTGTCCCATTCTTCCTTTTAAAGTACGTAGTTGCTTCTTTGAGGATTTTAAATAGATAATCAGGTTTGGGGTTTTTTTTGAGAAATTTGCTTTATTTTTTAAAGAACAATTTGCAGTCAGCCTCTTCCTCTGTTATTAAACCTGGAGTAACACAAAATGAGGGAAAACACTGCAAGCGTCATTTTAACTTTAAGAAAGGAAAAGTGCATAAGGAAGAGACAAATATAATTCAGTAATTTTTGGATGTTTTTTTGCAATAGGGCAACAAATTTAAGACCTTGTGTGGATGTGTAGGCTTCCTTTCAGTGTTTGTACCAGGAACTATAAAAAGCTTGTATAAAGGCACAGAGTAATTACAGCCTGAGTCAGGCCAACAAGTTGGCTTTTTTCACTGTAATCAGGATAAAAGAACATCTCCTTTGGCAAAAAGGACTGGGCTCTGAAATAGAGATGTTCTGGACTGATAATTCCAAGTACAGCCAAACTTTCAGAGAAATACACAGGTTAAGATTTATATTCGGGTCTTGTTATATAAGATGGATGCTGTTTAGGCTTCATATGATATTTTACTCTGTATAGAGTGCAGAGGAAGCCAGGCCTGTAAAAAGTGCAAATGAAAACAGGATTACTGCCACAGCTAACTTCAGCACAGCTTAACTGTCAGAGTGAGACTCTTATTGTTTAAAATTTTTAAAGCAACGGAGATGTATAATTATGCAGGATAAGAATAGATCAACCGAATCGTTAAGAACGCAATTATTTCACTAGATTGTGTAGGTTCTTGCTTCAGCAGTTTCTACTGTCATGGTTCTATTCGGTCTAAGAACTCAGAGATATGTAGGGCAAAAGGAATCCTCTGCAATTAAATAAAAGGGTGGATGAATTTATTACTCTGCCTTTGCACAGTCCATTGTTCTTGGATTCTGTCTGTATTTTGAAAAGTCTTAGAATGCTAAAGACAAACATATGAGAATCTGGAACCATGCTAAAGCTTTAGATATTGAACTGTTAGGGTTGGCCTCCTAGCTCACATTAGCTTGTACTGGCAAACGAAGAGCTGACTGTGGATAAGAAAATTCAGGGGAGGTTATTGCCACAGATCCATCCAAAACTGCTCTGGAATAGTTGAAAAATATTCTGTAGGAATAATGCTCTTCTGTAAATCTTTAAAATTAAACTATGCTGTCGAGAATTCTGTTTAACCTTACGTGCAAATGGTAGCAGTAAAAGAGATGTTGCTAGATGTCCAAGAATGGGTGATTTTGTGCTGTTTGTTAGAAATCAGGCACGTATTGGGAACTCTGCATTTGCCCTTGCCTTTGCTGTTTTTAAAAGTAATGAGTGGAGTATCCCTTGTCCTACAAGAGGCGTGACAGCTTTTCAAAAGACAAGGTCAAGTGGACAAACCAAGATTATGTGTACTCCTTTTACAGTTCAGTATATAAAAGCTGCTTTTGAAAAGCTGTTCCTTAGTAGGAGTCCTGCTTCTGAGAAAAATAGTGGTGCTTTCCACTTTGCTGAAGCAGGGGAGGCTGAATGACTCACCTTCTAAAAGCTGTCTATGTCACTTAGAGCTCATTACTCATTTTGCATGCAAGACAAATCCATTAAGAGATTTAATTGTACCAGCAGCAACAATAAGACCCAGTCCCTCCTCAACCTTGCCTGTATTGGTCAAGGTAGGCGGGCTTTTCAGTAGCTTGACTACAGCCTCTACTCGGTGTTCAGTTGTGTCTAATTTTCAGTTGCCAGTATATTCTGTGAAATGCCAGTAACGAGGTACATGCTGAAGTTATCACCCCCTAGAGTTAGATTCTTCAAACTGGTAGAGAAGAGGAGGAAAACAGACAGTTAATGTTACTAGCCATCTCCTATGCCATCATAAACTCCAATGCAGTATTCAGAATAAAATTATTCTGCTTAATTTCCCCTAGAAAGATAATCATTATTGGAAAGCACTGCATGACTTATGACATATCTCAGTTCATCTGTCCTGGGAGCTATCTATTGTGTGTCCACATCTGCTTCTGTACACCCACACAGGATGGGAAGATATTCCTCCACAGGAAGGTCTTCCGTTCCCTCAGTATGCAGGTGGTATGTTTTGGCAAATCACATATTGTGGATAAGGTAGCCAAGTTCCCAGATTAATGCACACATAGTGAAGCAATTCACTCAACTTCAGCTGTTTGAATGAGAATACAAGATGGGTGACTAGGAATATGATAACATGGCCCATCTTTCAATATGTTCCTTGTGTGATACCTGTTTTAATCACTTATGCTTGCTACTGGTTGCATTTGAAATATAGACCATTAGAGAGAAAAAATGGTATGTTAGTGAGGTCAGTCACAGTGAAGACACTTTGGTGCTTAAAGTATTTAAAAAGGAAATGCAGAGCACTTAAAAAAAGTATGACGCCGTCTTTAATTCCAGAACACTAGGCAATGTCTTGCCTTCAAATTACAGATGTTCTTCAGTGTTTTCCATTCTTCGTCCTTTCTCTGCTGTCATGTTAGAATGTCTTTCTATAATCACATGGATCATTTTAAAACTGCTTAATGAAACTTCTTTGCTGGTCATGGAAGATGATTGATGAAGTTGTAGTATTGAAACTATCATGATTAGAGCAGGCATCCTGTTCTGAATTACCAGTTTCTATATTCATCTTATGTCTGACTTGCTCAGCTGTGGCTTTTAACATTTCAGCAATTCCAGTTCATTTGGAGGATTTATTTAATTCTTTCCAGCAGCAGATCCTGTGTTTATCTTTTCTCAACTCAGTAAGAAACCTTTCCACTTCACCATATCAGTCCTCCAGCATTACTGTACACACGATGTAGAAGAACAAAAATGAGTCATTATGCTAATGACCATTAGTCTTAATAGTTGTCAGTGAACATATGCCTGTAGTGCCTGTCATGTGAGCTTTTAATTGCTCTGTTTTTTCAGAACTAAAGCATAGTTATCTAAGTAGTGGCTTACTAGTAAATGTACATGTGGAATACTGTCAGTTAATGCTAGTAGATGAATTGTGACCAGGAAGGGGACAATCTTTAGATTAATGGTGGGACATCTTTTATATTTGGTCTTTTCTAATTTGGAGACTTTGCTTTTTTGGGCGGGTGTTTCTGCTTCTGCTACATTATTTGCTTTTTGTTCACTTATTGACCTTTTTCTAGTCAGTCTTTGCTTTGTTAATGCTGGACAGTTTGTCTGGCTCAATATGAGGCATAGTTAAAACCTTGCCCTGCTTGAGATACTTTCACTGGCAAGAGACAAAGGCAGAGTACACTTTGAGAACAACCACTCCCTTTCCCCCCTAAAAAACTGAGGAAATGAGAAAATAGATGGATCAAGGATATCAAGACTAGCATCACTGGAATGAGGGAATAGTTAAGCTGATATTTTAAATGAGGCTAAATTAAATATGTAACAGCTTTGAGAAGTGAGTTTAAGTGTTTGAACAGTGGGCCTGGGTCAGGAAAGGCATTTCAGTAGCAGATCTGGTGGAAATGATCAAGATATTACAAGTCAGTGGCAATAATTTCAAAGGGGTAGATGACAATAACGGAGATGCTAATAAGACAAAGATTTTCTTAGGGGGAAAATGGCTTACTAGGAAGTAGCATACTTTACCTGGTGGCTGGTGTGTCAGTATTCCTGACATCAGGAAAGCACAAAAAGTTTAAAAACTCTAGGGTATTTGCAAAAATACATTTGAGACTTGGAGACTGCGTGCTGTGAACAGTTTCTTTCAGGAATTTATCTTTAAAATCATGCTGAAACAGGTGTGCACATGTGGAGGGCACTTGACTGAAAGGCATTCACCTCATGTGCCTTATTAATAGCCTTAAACCAACATTCCTACGGCAGAGCCATGGCCATTTAACTGCTTCCTTATTGTGAAAATGTGCCTGACCAAGTCGATGTGCTAGGCTGCTCAGTCCATAAACCCTGCAAAGGGACTTAATGCAGTGCA
This sequence comes from Aegotheles bennettii, assembly GCA_013398125.1. Classification (NCBI taxonomy): domain Eukaryota; kingdom Metazoa; phylum Chordata; class Aves; order Caprimulgiformes; family Aegothelidae; genus Aegotheles; species Aegotheles bennettii. The sequence continues at coordinate 887,635 of VZRW01012057.1, forward strand.
GAAAGAAGAGTAGACAAAGAACTGGGTTAATATCACTAAAATTATTGGAAGTGGTGCAAAATTAACTGGAAAAATCATGTTTTCCTTGTCATGTGTTAGACACATTCATGTGCTGAGCTGTTGTAAATCATGTTAGCCTGAGAGTGAACATCTGCCTGTGGCATTCTCTGCAGTCTAATTTCTTTCAGGTGAGAAAAGATTCATCAGCTAGAAGTAGCAGGTTTTAGAACCATTTTGATTATTTACACTCTTATTCAGGGTGGTCTGTCTTTGTAACACCACCTTCCCCCTCCCTGCCCTGCCCCTCTTTGAGATATGTTGACGAGATTATAGCAGGTGCTCTCAGTGCTCTGCTGAAAAAGGTGGATCAGGAACAATGTTAGCCCAAGCTCTCCTGTTCCCTGGGACAGCAGTACCAGAAGTTTTTTTGTAGGTATTTTGGTCATTCATGGGTGCTGTTTCCCATCTTGTCTGAGGAAGATTATTACTGGTGATGAAGGACACTAATACAGCACAAACCCCCTTGCAGGCCCATCCATAGGCCTGGATCAGAAGCTAGGCAAGTTCAGAGCAAATGTATACAGAATTTTAGCAATCAAGATAATTAAAAGTGGAAATAATGTATTTGCTAGGCATATTTCCTTTTCCTTGGTACACTCTAAACTGACTGAATCTTTTATAAAATGTTTCCTACCTTGAAAAGAAGTGATGGCAGAAATTACCTCACCGAGTTCTGTGCCCTGAGTTGTGCAGGTCAGATTAGTGCCTTTGGAATGTACAGAAATTCTGGCGCCACTGAGATCAGTGCTCCGTTTACTTGAGCAATTTTGTTCTGTTAATCTGTACATCCACAAGCCCTTACACAGCCTTATCTAGGTGTATTTATTCTTTGTGGAAGTCATTGAAGTAGGTCGGCAAACACTGCTGATCAATAAAGATTGTTCTTGCGTCTTGCTGTTATTTTAGTTATTTTAGTATAGCTGGGTGACCTTTGTGTGCATGACATAAGTATATTCTCCTTTAGGGGGATATTTGTGTGTCCTACAGTCAACTGCTTTGACTCATCTATGAAGAGGTGTCTTGCCACCTTATTCTTCTGATTACTGGATTATACTGTTTATATGGTATTTACAGGGCTCTTTGAGGGTCTCGTTCATTGAAAAGCTTTGTGATGGTAGATGTTGATTGTCAGAAACTTTCTAGCTTCCTAATTTGTCAAAGTTGCTTAGTTGCATACTCTTTTGATTCTCCTACTGAGTTTTGGGCTGTTTGGTCTTCAAAATAGTCGGGCTAAAGAGGTGTTTTCTTATCGAGAAATTATTCTTCTTGGTGGCTGAGGGTTTGCCTGTTTCCAGGTCTATTTCTGTTGTGAGAATTTGTAGTCAATTACAGTAGCAGAGCAATTCCATACATTTCATCTACCTCTTCAGTCATGATAAACACCATGCTGTTGCTGGTGACAGCATTGCATAAACAGTGTGCAATGAAGAAAAATTGCTAGCACTAGGGCAGGCTTTTTTGGGGCTGCATACGTGCCAGTTTTCCCCTGTCACCTGAATCAGAAGCAGATGTACTGAGGCTGAGGGCAAGGGGAAAACTCCCTGTCATTAGCAAGGAAAGGCATGACAATACCCTGCAATACGTGATAGAGTCACTCACTGTTCAGCCTTCCCTACATTACAAAATTGTCTGTTTACAATTGCACCTATTAACATCTTTAATATCAAGATCTTCAGTATTTAGCTCTGAAGTATAGAGTGGTTTAGGATTCTTTTTTTCCCCCCTAAGTGCCGTGGTTTTAATACCATTCCATTGCCCCACAAGTTTCCCTTCTTTGTTTTCATTATGCAACAGGAATTCTCTTAAAAACCTGGATCTGCCACTAGTTATAGCAGGTGTTTGGCTTCTGAGAGCCAGAGTTTTTTCCTTGTGCAGCTTATGGATGAGAATTTCACTGCCCTTAGGCACAATTTCAACTGAAGTATATGAAAAGCATGTTACCATGTCAGTTCAAATTATATCACTATTAAAGAAAAAACTCAAAAGGAAATTAAATACAAATAGTCACACTAACATAACATAACATTAATAACATTAAGGTTATAATTTAAATTAAAAATAATCAGGAAAATCCGAGTCAGGAGTCCCATGTCATTCTTAGCCAGACTCTCCTGAGAGCAGCCATTGTAATATGAAGATAATGACAACTTTGAGTCATATGAGATCTTTTGATGAATAGTACTATAATACTATAATATATAAGAACTAAGTGTATTTTCTAACTCTCTATTATATCCTGTATAGGAACTATGTATTGTGTAAAGTCTTGTATCTTACTTTCTCTCATCATTAGCCTATGTATCTGATAGTGGCCAACAAATTTTTTTTGCAGCACCCAACGGCGTGCTGGGTCCCATTTAGCTCACATATAAATATGAGAATGCTCACCTGTATTGTCATCTTTACTGTGTTTAGACCTGCATGTAGAGAGGTTGGTCATCTAGCTGAGGATATTTTTCATTAAATCCTGAATCCTGCAGACAGGTCAGTGTGAACATGTCACTGTAGCCAAATAAAAAAGGGGTATTTTGCAAGTGCTGTGCAGGATTGCTTACAAAATGGTGCCATGAAGTTGGTGCTACCTGGCCAAAATCCTCTCTTTATATTAACTTTTAGGAGGCTTCCTATTTAGATGCAACTTTTGATTATCTAGAAGTATTCATGCCTTTCTTGTAACCTTTCTTTAGCACTGTTAGAGCAATTATCCAATCTGGATACCGGAGTAGGGGGTGAGAAGGAAGTAATTTATTAGAAAAGGGTGATATTGCCTTTGTAAGCCTATTGGGTGCTATTTATCTCACTAGTAAAGGATTAGGCACCTGCAGCCGATAGCTTGCTACAGCCTTTCATTCATGTCATGTGGCCTGCAATCATCAATATTTTTAATCATCTGCTCAATGAAGGAATCACACTATATCCTTTCTTGTTTAATTTTGTTCTTTTACTCCTTAAGCAATGTACATCTTCATTCAGTGCATGTATTAATTTGTTTGGCTTTATAATTCCACTGCCTCTAACAGAGATCCTACATATCCTTAAACAATGCTTTTTTCTTGCCTTTTATAAATAAACCTGCTATTCTACAAAGATTATGCTTCCAGTCTCCTCCAGTATGTTACTGCAGCTGCAATCACATCCATAGATAAGCAAGATTGTCTGTTTGTTTCCTGCAAAATGAGTCTATTCAGTTGTTAGCAGCTTGTCAGCTTAGCAAAAAAAAGAAGTTTCGCCATATGGTGTGTATGATACAGGACAGTTTAACAAAACTTTAAAAAAAATAGTAGATTATCATGGTTTCTTTCTTAAGGATGCTGACAGTGCTTTGGTAGCATATTTTTTCTATGGAGATCATAAGGACTGTTATAAACCTTCAGTGAGTAGGAGATAAGCATGCTCTCATGGAATGCTATTTCAATAATGCTGAAAATACTTGATTTATGAAAAGAATTTTCCCAATTATTAGGTTACTAAAAGAATAAAAAGAGGGTTTTGTTTGGAATAGTGGAACATATGGTAGAAGGGATTAAAAAAAAAGCTCTTTAAAAATTGCAGTCACCTATGTCTATCTTTCTTGCAAGACTTTAAAGAGAGGTTTTAATGAAATTTTTTTCTTTTTCTATCTCATTTCCAGATTTTTTGAATAAGATATTCCTTTCCTTTCACTGTTTTAGGCAGAGAGGAGTGTTAACAAAGAGGATTTTAGTAAAACTTCATTCTTTAAGAAAAAAAGTGAAAACATCCCCCAAACACTCCCCTAACCCCGAAATCACCAAGTCTCAGAGAACTTGCAGGTAGAATCCTTCTTCACCATTGAAACTTGTTAGAATTTCACGTTATTGTAAGGCAGTGCTTTATTTAAGATAAATTGTTGAACAAGACCTTTATATAAAACACATAAACAAGCAAAGAAACAGATGAATGCGGTGGAGCACTCAAGCTTGTGCATACAGGAGATATGAGTTCAAGAATGAATTCCCTTTCTGCCATACAGCAGGTACAGTTCCTTTTCATACTGCCAGCCCCTCAACACTGATGCCACTGGGATATTTAATGCAGCTTCCCAGCATCTGCAAGGGGATAAAGAAGACATCCTACTAGGCTGGAAGTGTAAGTAGTACCAGCAGGAAATCAGAGGACAGGGATTAAAATTACTGAGTTTTTTTGTTATCTAGTTTCTTCTCTTCCTACTGGTAAATCTGTATCTTTGCAAGCCTTTTCTTTTGTACACTTCGTATGTGAAACTCTACTGTCAGTGGTAACAGTAATAGCCAGATTTTATAGCATGTGTTTTATCCATATGCTATAAAATTGCTTTAACATTGGCCCAGATTGTTGTGCCAAGGCTAAACTAAAGATTTAGGGAAATAACTGGGCATTGCATATTTTGAAAGCAAAATCTGATCCACAGTCACTAACTTTTTGACAGTAATTGGAAGTGAACTGCTCTAGGGTCATCTTGTCTGAGTGCTATATTTTTCACCTTGGCTCTTATTTATGCAAAGGTAGAGGGCACAGTATCCAGTGTTATTCACGGTCCTGCTAGTAAGTGTTATATTGCAAGGGATATTGTCCTGCTGCAGATGTATTTGGGCACTGGTTCTGTAAGGATGTTGGTGGGAGCTTTGCCATTGGTATCACTGGGAGCAACTTCAGTCTGCTAGTACAGCTCATTTAAAAGTAAATTCTAGGCACATCAAATCAATCCTTTGGAAAGAAGGCAGAGTCTGCCTAACACAGAGTTTAGAAGCAGTCTCATTGGAAGAAGGAAAACTCCAGGGTTCGTATTTCCTCTGGAAATATGAAACAGAGCTGATATTTAAGCTGGGTTTTGAAACTAAATGAGATTTTGGCTAAATACTACTGCAGCCATTCAATGAAAAGTTTAATCTTTTAGCCAGACTATAGCAAGAGAAAACGTAAGTAGCTGATGATAAATACCCAGAAGCTTGATCACTAGTATAAATTTTAGAAGGTATGCAAAAAGATTTAAAAAATCTGTTGATCTCAGTCTGTAGCCCAAGCTATGTCAAAGAAAATGTATCTACATTTAATCAAGAAAAAAATTGGTAGAAATGTCCTTTTGAAAAGACTGAAAGATAGTATCTTAATTTTAAACCCAAATTATCTTCATTATCCTTTTTGTGTTCAGTGTTGGCCTGAAGTGTACAAACATACAGCAGGAAAAAAGGTTTAGATTGAGCACTGTGATTTTGATGACATGATTTTAAGCAATTCAAGTCAGTGAAATGACTTCTAGTGCTTGAATGGGCACAGGATGGGCTTGGTTTGAGCAGCAGAGATGATGTGGACAGTTGCTTTCTTGCAGCTGTGAATATGATTTTAGTTATAGCTTAAATTCAGTTTTCAATAGTAGACACTATTCAAGTAATAACTGACCTTTCAAAGTTGCTTGCTGACAGCATTTTACTGTGTCATAAATTGGTGGCTTATGCAAAATACTTACAAATTGTCTTTTGCTTACCTTTGTATGTATCTTCAATTTACAGGCACATTTTCCCAAGCTTTCATTTTTATTTCTACATATTCTAAACAGGTCTAGAATGAGATGTGGGGGAAAGAATAATTAGATTTGGGCTTAAATCAGACAGGTCTGGAGTCTGCCTTTTAACTAAAATGAAGTATGCACCATGGAAAAAAAGATCTTTGAGGCACATGAGTTCTGTCCCTGGAAGAACTTCTGGTTCAGTCTTTCAGGCTGTCTCACTTGTGAGTTCCCTGATGAAATCTGACAGTCGTGTTCAGTGCTTCAAGTTCTTTTATGAAGAGGTGCTTGGTTTTCATCAGTTAGTGGAGTCCTTTCTTTTTTTAGAAAAAAAGTGACATTTATAGTTTAATTCTGGCTTGAAATGCTGGCCTCTTAGTTTAATTTTAACAATTAAATAATTGGCCTGCTTTCTAGAAATGCTGAGCTGCTGGCAGCTTCTGTGGAAACTCGGTTCACTTGCAGGGTCTTTAAATGTTTCAGAGTGTCTAGCATTAGGAAGTTGTTTTTGTAAATCTTGGCCATGACAAAAGCTAATTTGAGTCTTACTAGATATTTATTCTTCAGGGTTGCTTGCTCTGGAGGTATCTGAAGTTCTGAACTGCTAATGTGACTTTGTTTATCTGCTAACACACTTCTTTGTGTTGTGATGAGGCTGGAGTGCTGTGCTCTAATATTTTTATATTGGAGTCCTTGAAAATCCATTAAATTGAACTGCTACTTAGCTGGTATATTACTTCCCTGGGGTGTAAATCATATGCTACAGCAGCTTAGTTAGGCAGATATTTAACTTGAGTTCAATTGGGAGGTGCACATTTTGGTATGTGATTGCACTTGCCATGCGTATTAATCTGACAAATGTGTTATTTACAAGTCATTAAGAATGCAGATAGTTTTTCTCATTTTATCTGCTTTTACCATCTTTTTCCATAACACAGTGATTTTTGGAAGCTAACACTCTCAGGATTCTGCCCAGTTGTCCCCTTCCAGCAAGAACTAATAAAAGAGCCACAAAACTATGGGAAGCAAAGGGCCTTCACTGTGCTGTTTGTTTTTTTTTATAGAATTACCTTGGGCAGGATAGTGCAGTTGTGTGTAGTTATAAAGCTTTAAATGGCTCGACCTTTATCTTTCATCTGTTCCTTTTTTTAAAAACAAGATATTAAGGTGGTTTCAGGAAGTGTGGTATTTTGTCATCTTTGTCATTTAAAATAGATAATTTTGAAGTTTTCATTTTCTTCATTGCACAAACCATTTTTTTATCATTATGCTTGCAGTTTTAGCAAGCACACAGACTTAGGGTATGACTGATTTAAGTCTAGGTAATGCTGATTTGCATTAAGAAGTGTGCATAAAAGCATAGTTCTTATTTCTCTCTTAATGGGTTTCTTGGTGTCAAGAAACTCTAAAATTAAAACTTCCTCTGTACCTGAAATTAGTGTTTTATTTCTAATTATGTTCAAGTAATGTCTTTGAGAAATTCCTTCTCTGTTTTCTCATCTTCTTGATCTTCACAACTCAGCAGAAAGCTCCCTTTCTAAAGCTACTGCTGTTTATATATTAATATGGAACAATTACTTTCCAATCTTCTGGTGGCTATGCTTAAATGGGATAGTGGCATGTTATTATGAGGTTTGATTGACCTTTGTCATAGTCTTTGTATCAAATGATCCCTGAGAACTGTAGACTAAACTACATTTTTTTAATATATCTGAAATTACAGTAGCAATTTAAATCCTTGGATGAAATTATTAATCTGTACCTTGGAAAGAATGAAAAATGATTAATATTTGTAGTTTTTAGTCATAAGGAAATTCCATTTTAGGGATTGCTCTGATCTGATAATTGCAAGTGAGTTGGATGGTAGTAGTTAATATGAATCCCAGATATCAAGGAAAAAGAGCAGTTAAAGTAGTTTGCGTTGTGTACTGATTTCAGAGTGTGCCAACAGGATTTTTTGGGGTCAAACTGAACCAGAAGATGTGCCCCAGCAGCACGCCTGCTGTACTTCAGTCACTGAGATACTCAGACCATAGGAGTGACTAGAGCTAATTCAAATAAGACTCTCTCCTTCAAATATGCCTCTAATCCTGTGCACCACTTTTAACTGCAAATTCAATCTCACTTGGCCATACTACTTGCTAATGTCAGTACTGGCTGGGATGCACTCAGTAATCATTCCTCTTACTTTCAGTAATAAAATAAAATATTAAATCCCCAAGTCCACCAACTTCAGCTTGGGCAAATGCTTCTAGTTAGAGTAGTATATGGAGCAATGAAATTGAGCAGCAGTAAAAATGACAACATGCGAGTCTTGGTGGAGGGAGATCTAAAAACCAGAAACTTGGATAGAAACTATTAATTTTGTTTTCTGCAACTGAAAGTGGAGGAGTAACTTAGTCTTTAAGTACTCAGGTTGGGAGTGATGAGTGAGGAAGCAATCACAACCTGAGATCAAAGCTGTGCTCAGAGCATAAGCCTTTGAATAAGAACAGTGCAATTTTACACTTCCAAGAACCTACATACGTTATCTACTTATCAGGACAGTTCCTCTTGATCACATAGGTAAATGATGTAGCACAGAAGACCTTATTTATTTCAGTTTCTGACTAATAAGTTGCATGTTCTGATTAACTGATACACAGAAATATTTCAAACACCAATTTCTTTACAACTTTTAAATTGTCTTTGTCAGTGCAGTAGTACACACTTTCTTGCCACCTGATATATTAATTTCAATGAATTTTATGCAGTGATTATTATTATATCTGGTTTGGTTACATTATCACCTTTTACTGTCTTCATGTGCTTAAGAAGATAATAAAAGCTGGTTTAAAATTCTTGTTCTAAATCTTAAGTGTACTTGTAATTTGACACATTTAACTTAAAGCTCTTAACATTAAACTGGCCATTAAAAAGACTTAAAACACTAGATGAAATGTAATTGTTTTCTGAAACTTGCACTTGCAGTCTTTAGTTTAAAACATGAATTTATATTGGATTAGCTAAGTCATTCAGAGATGATCCCAAATATACTATAAACCCACAGACTGTTGAAGTTTGAATTATGTTTAAGCAAAAGTGCCCATATAAATATAAAAGCCTCACAAGGAACATTGGTAGCTTCCTCAGTGGGGAATAAAGTGGACTAAGTGGAAACAGTCCTGAACACAAAACGTACAAGGTATGAATGAAAGTGCATTGGACATATGCAGTTTATTTGAAGGTACCTATATCTAGAGGGAAAAAATGTTTTTCTGCTACTTTGAGCTGATACAGAAAAGTTCTTTGAGCATTTGAAGCTTTGTCCTTTTTAAAATGAACTTCTTGATTCGGGTTGTTTATCAGCTCTAATTGCTTGGCTTCAATGTTGGTTTGCCATGACAACTCAGTGTGTTCTTAGTAGATTTTTATTTTTAATTAAATGCTTTGCTGGGTTCTTCCTTACTGTAGTTATACTGGATAGGTAGCAGTACTTATTGCTGTAGTTAGCAGATCAGTTTCCATTGTAACATCCTGTGTAACCTTATAAAACATTCATCTTTTATATTGAATTTTTCCATGCTTGGAAGCCAGATTTTGCTTGCCTTAATCTAGCAAGCGTTTTTCTGCTTCTCCAGTGGCTAGCTGCTCATTAGCTTTTAATACAAAAATTGAATGTGTTGGAGAAGCCCTTAGTTTTTCATGTCATATTTATTAAATTGTTATTTCAGCTTCAAATGTTGGCACCTATTCAAAGCATAATACTGATGAATGTCCGAAGACTTTCTGTTTTAAATGTTTAGCTTATAAAGATGAGAAACACAACCAAGTTAATCACTATGTATCCTACTGACAAATTTGTTTATAGGAAATTAAGCAACAGTGTGACATACATATTTATCTAAGTGTGGTGGGGTAATTTGGATTCTCTTCTTGTCTGTAAATTAGGCAGCTCTTTCAAAAATATTATTATAAACCACTAGCACTTAACACTACTCTTTTCCAAAGTATTTTACAAATATAAACTTTACCATACACCACTAATATAGATCAGTTGGTGTTGTAATTGTGTTTTACATCTGGGGAAACTGAGGTAGTAGAAATGTTAAGTACTTTAACCCAGGTCACTTGAGATTTAGAACACATCTCTCTTATCCATTAGTCCTGTGCTGAAATCATAGGATTACATCATTGCCATATTCCCTTGCCATAGGATCTATTGATAGCCCATTGAAACCAGTAGGGAAAAATGCCAGATTATGTCAGCCGGTTTCACGTCTGGGTTATACTTAACATGTCAAGGCTTGCATCTTCTGCAGCCAGCTTGCATTCAGCATGAAGCGTAACCTTGGACCTCTCTTGGTTGCTTTATGGGGAAACTATTGTTATCAAATGTAGATTTATTCTCTGTTTTATGGTTCTGCATAAATAAACTCAGTTGGCTGAAGAGTACAAATGAGACCACTGCTACAACAGGCTTTATAGAAATGTCACGATAACATGATGTGAGCATGAATTACTTGTATGCAGACCTGATAAAAAAATCCTCTTCAAAATCTTGCTCAGTCTTGCATGCTAAAATACGACCGTTTACCCTAGTCTAGACATGTCCTCTGCAAGCTATTTCTAGTTTATATGAAGTCTGCTTGATTTAAACCAAGTATGTTAATTTCATGCTGTCATGAATGGTGGGGTTTACAGTCCGAGAAGCTGACAACTTCTTTGAAGAACAGAGTAAGCAAAAGCAATGTAAGGTTCTCCAGACCCACACTGCAAATGACAAGTCATCTGCTTTTTATGAGGAGTTGTGTCAGAAAGTGAACTCGCTACAAGAGAAACCACAGAAGGTCTTGTCTTCCTTTTCCACCACAAAGTGGTTGAATTGTGTGAATTACTTGTGAAATCTCTAGTTATCTGGCACTGAAATTGCACACCTATGTTTGGTACAGTTCTAGCCAACAGTTTGGAAAGTGGTTGATGGCAACTGCCAGCTTTCATGTAAAATGACTATGTATTTGTAGCAGTAGCTGTAATGTGACCTTTCTGAATCTCTTACAGACTAGAGCAGAGCAGTCCCAAGGTGCATACTTCTTGCCTGAGTTTGCACTTTCTCCACAGGGGAGTTTTCTTGAGGATACTACGGGGGAACAGTTCCTCACTTACCGTTATGATGACCAGGTCAGTATGCCATATGTGAAAATGATAGAGATTGTCATGTTCATGTAACTGAGAAACAGACTACTGTGAAACAAATTAAGAAACAAAGTGTGTGTTGTCTTTTGAAGACATTGAATTTATAGCACATTGAATGATAACACACTATACAAAATGAAAATTAAGGCACTTAATTGTAGAAATAATAACTCAAAACCACTTATAGAAAACATTAATAGGATGTAGTAGAGAAAAATGCAAGAATGTTTTAGTGATGTGTAAATAGATGTTTGTAGTTCTGTAAAATCTGTAGAATTAGAGGTTGTTTCCTTTTCTGTTTTTTTTTTTTTACTTATCCTAAATTGTTTTATTTCACAGATAAATCAGTCTAAGGCAGATCTTGCATTTCCCAGCTTGTGAAATGTCAGCACATTTCATTATTTCATGATGTTTCAGAAAGGAAGGTTGAGTGAATTATAAAGAAAAAAATGCGAAGTGTAATAGTGGATGAAGCAGAGTGTTTAGAAAGCAACAAATAACATATTTTAAAGTTAAAGATCTTTAATGCTTTCTCCAGACCCATAGAAACATTATGCTAAACATGGAATATAGATAGAAACATAAAGAAAGCAACATGAAAGAAATGTTGTTAATATTGGCAAAAGCTCTAAAGTAAACCTAGGAAATGTGTGGCATGCTGTGGAAATTTACTCATAACACAATGTGTTCCAGAAGTCAGTTGAATTTCACATCAAAACTGTCTGAATTACATTCATAGACACTTACAGTACTTTTCTTATTGTAAGAGGAGGAAATTCGTTAGGAAACACACCCTGTAAAATGAGAAGAGCCAAACATGCCCTGCAGTCACAAGGTATGGTTCTGCCAAGTGATTGGCAGCTTTATGTTGAAAGATGGTCTCCTTGTGGGAGCTACTTTGATGAAAAATAGTTTGCTCATTACCACTCTAAAGAAAGAATAGAACTGAGATGAGTTTATTAAAGCTTTAGACTGAGTATCTCTTTAGGAAGACAAAGGGAAGCAGAAAAGATGTAATAGAAAGTATGTTGAGCTACTGTAAATTATTTTCATTTACTTTAAATATGCTCACAGTAAGTCATACTTTTGCTGCTCTAGAAGCTCTTGATTATCAACAGACAAGGTACCTAGATAAGATATCCCCTGGACCAAATACTTGGGAAAGCAGTAACTTACAGGACAGTACAATGCAGCTGCAACTCAGGCTGCATTTAATGACAGTAGCTGAAAAACCCTATAAATGTTATACACTTTGATCAAAATAACTTCCATTATAATGGAAAACATTTTAGAGAAGATAAATATAACAGAGGGATAATCTGAGTCTTTGAATAGACTGCTTGGACTATGTGAATAGCACAGCTGATTAAAAACCAAAATTAATTCCCCTTAAAAACACCTCAACTACCAGCATAGCTCTGTACAGAAGCCAGTTCCAAGCTCAATTCCATTTGATGGAAAGTTTTCCATTAATCCCATTGGGATCTAAATTTGGTCTGGGATATCATCACTCTGTTCTTTCACAAATGTGATACAGCTTTGAAGCCTACTCTTCCCAGTCACTTGGTGAGCAGTATGAAATTAAGTTGAATTCCTGGAACTCAAAATTGTGTTAAAACATCAGGCTGTTGAAAACAAAAGCAACTATATTTAGTAGTAGTTTCATTTGAAAGGAAATTCAGTCCTTAAATGTTATTTATTAAAAAATATGAATACATTGAATGCAGATGGGAACTGATCTATATCTCTAGTTTACCTTCCTGTGCATAAATCAATAATTCTTCAGTAAATAGATTATTTTCCTTAACTTTCTGTGACATTGATCATAGGATTATCATAATGTACAGCTATAATTTACTTATGCTTTTGCTGAAATATTAATACAAAACTCAATTTTATCATGTGGTCAAACTGAGCCAGAAAACTTGGATTTTTCTTGTTCTCTCCGTTTCATTATACTCTTTCATGACATTTACTTTAGGAATGGAAGGAAGTCTTAATCCAGAGGGTGAAAAACCTTCATCAGATAATTTCTTGAATTTTTGTAAGCTTGTATGGATAGGATTGATATGTGGTAGATGTGATAAGGATATGCAGGTAAATAAAAAGAGGGAAATGTATGTACACTGAAAAGCCATTTTTAATTACCTGATGCGTCTGACATGGAAATGGCATCACTACAGGAAAGTTGCCACATATAAAAAAAGATACAGTAGCATCTTATCACACACCTTAATTCAAGTTCAGCAATTCACTTTCTATCCTGCCCCACTGTGAAGAGTGCTGGCCTGTGGGAAATCCATCTTTTTCCTTGAACACCAGAATTGTCCTGTGGTCATACCTACAAAGTTTTGGTGTTCCTGTACATCCTAAGTTACATTAATTTAGTTGAAAATTGGAAAAGTGAAATAACAGTTTGCACTTTACCCCAACAAAACAAGAGCTCAGTCTTACCTGATCTGTTATGAAGGTCTTACCTCCATCTGTATTCATGAAAGGCAGCAGAACAGATAAAAGGGGTGAGAGGCTCCTAATACACTCGCACGGTGGTGGGAGAAGAGAGTAGGTTCTTTTGGCTAGCCAACAAGATGTTTTCCTTACAGGAAAAGTGATCCTTCTGTATCTTCCCAGGTGTGCCCTTCCCCCCTTGTACTGTTCCTTATATCCAGGCCAGTAAAATTTCCAGTTTGTTGGGATAGATGGATATTATTTTTATGTAGCATCATCATCATCATCATAATCCAAGATTAGTTTCCTTACATCCTCCAAACACAGGAATGTTTCAAAGGGGTTTTCTTTGGCTGTTGTGTGTGATATTTTTCAAGCAGGGAGCCAGTTTAATCAGGATCATTCATTCCTTTGTTAGTAAGTAATCTCAGTAAAATAGAACTAGGTGTTACTTAAATATTCAAAAGTATTTGCTAACTGAAAAGACAAGCTTACAGTTTTAAATGGAAGATGAGTAAATATTAATGGGAACACACTGTACTCTGTTCTAGCCCAGCAAAATTACACATGGACTCATGTTGTACATGCAAGATAGTACATTTTGTTCTGGTATAATCTGGCAGGACTGTGCTCATTTTTGTACAGGATTGCACTAACCTCTTTGCATATTCAGTTGCTATGTGTGTGCTTGAGAATTACATGCAGATGAAATTCTTTGGCTACATGTTTTAAAAACCCATGGAGTATATCTTTTTCACCCCCTATTTACTACTGCCACCTTTATTTGCTGAGGTGACATCTGTACAGAATGGTATATTATAGTTTTGACACATTTACTGCTTTGTTCTCAGAGAAAAAGAAAAGCAGTGATTTAAAGCAAATGCTTTTGAGGACTCCCAAAGAATGGAAAAGTAGAAATGTTTACATTGAGCCTTTTCTTATAACTCCTGCATTGTTCAGCAAGCTATGTCTTGCATCAGTGCATTGCATACTTCATTTCTAAAATTCTATTGAGTCAATGTGACTAACTAAATCTAACTTAGTACCAAATAGATTTTGATGCGTAGCCAAAGACTTCATTTGCCATTAGAAATTTGAGGCTGAAAAAAATATGCCCCTCTCCTGTCATTCTTGAATGAGTTTTTAAATAAATATGTAAGTAATAGCCCTTCCCCCAACGTTGAGATATGAGTTGAACCTTGCCATAAGGAATAGTTTCCTAGTTTTCTTTGAGTTCTTTTGGCTTTTCACCTTTTAATCTACTACAAGGATTTTTTTTTTCTTTTCCAGAATGCTAGTAGTACTGGAAAGCTTTCTTGCAGAAATAAAATGTTCTTGTTTTCTGACACTTAAGGTATTGCTTCCAAGTATTAAAACCATTCCATATGACGGACCACCAACAAGGACAGCAGTGAAAGCTTGGTTGGGCTGAATATGTTTGAAGTACCTTTCTACTTCGATTGGCTGGCTGAAAGAGACAGCTCTTGGAGGAGGAAAAGGAAAGAAAAAAGAAAAAGAAGTTATCTTCCTTTAATTGAGAAAATGTTTGATTGACCAGCTGGCTTTCTAACTGACCTTGCTCCTAAGTTTTACGATCTTTACCAATTAAAACTCATAGGATGCCCTGATTCTGGAATTAGACATGTGTCACTAAGTAGTCCGATCTTGGCAAAGAAATGTAGAGTTTCTAAACAAATCTTTTTTTTTAGAAAATTCAGTCAGGAAGAGTGGTAAATATTGGCATCTTGAAACCACGCAGCAAGCAATTAAAATGAAAATCTGCGCTTTCAGACTTGTGTGTTTAGATATATGAGGTAAAGTAGAAACCAGTGAGTCTGTTTTTAACTAGATATGCAAGTTGTAATACACAGACCAAGGCTGGTAGAGTTCTTTTAATAACTACTCTTTCTTTGGGTTTACTGGAAAAGCCTGCTATAAAGTCAATGCCAAAACTGGGAGAGTAAATATTCTGATATATGCTTTGTCCTCCATAAAGAGAAATACTCTGGTTTGATTTCTGCTTTTTTGGGGGGGAGAAGGAAGGATGGTATTTAAATGTTAATTTAAAAAAAGGCAGCTGAACTCAAGATCTGAATGATTTAAAAAATTAATGTAGAAATAAACTATTATTCCACCTCAATTTCCCCACAATTTCTTTCACTTTCCACACTCCACCTGCTGTCCTCCCTGGTCTGCCTGTGGAATGTATGTGAGACATTGCCTAGTTTTGAGTATCAGCTGCTTGCTGGCTTCTGCTCCTAGTCTGAGCCTTTTTATTCCATTGCCAGCTAGTTTGCATATAAATCACCAGTGAAATGGAGCTGAAATTTTTGGGCTTGGAGGTGAGTCATGTAAGGGACAAATTTATTTGAAATTAACACATCAGTGAAGACAAGCTCTAATCCTGAGAAGAGAGTAAGATTTGTAGTTAGTGGCTACCTGAGTACGTAAAGCTCCAGCACTCTCCTTTTGAGAAAGAGCTGGAAACTTGTTTTATATCATGAGATGATGTTTTTGTTGATGCCCTGAAGCAGCATTCAGAACTACTAAAAAGACTCGACATCTTGAATCTCGATGTCTAGCTCTTCATTTAAAGATTCTTTTTGGAATGAAACAAGCTGTTCTCAAGTAGGCATAAATTATATCAGGTGTTTTTCTATAATTCAAACCTTCCACCAATAAGCACTCTTGGTGGTTTCACTTGTGTGTTCTGAGAATGAGCTGATAGACTCAATTTTGTCTAAGAACCAGAGGTGCAACTGGTAATATTTGGCTACCTGAATTTTAGTATTATGTTAGAAATATTCCTCTTCAGCTGAGTAAGGGACTGACCTTGCAGTCTGTATTCAGCCAATGCGCTGATATTAGAACAACACAAATTTAATTGGCTTGAATCCAGCAAGTAGTTCCATTCTCTTAACTGGGACATCTTGTGTAAGTAACAAATTATGAGGTCAGGTTTGTGGTACTTCATACTAATCCTACCGATGTTAATAAGGAGTTTCAAATCATATTTAAAGAGTTGAGAGCCATGTGTTTGTGTGGCTGTGTGAAGCTAAAAATGCATTTGGTGGTTTTGTAGAAATCTAACTGAAGATAAGGTACTCCCTCGAATTTTCAATTCTTTCGCCTGGGGTTATTGTTTTTGATACCCATGTTGGGTTTTTTTTGTTCACAGGTTTAATTTGGACCTCTTAATTTTAAAGAATTTTTAAAGTATATTACTTGGGTAACAAAATTAGCTCTGTAATAGAGTGAAATGTTTTTCTGATTTGGAGTGGGAAGAGGGAAAAGGAGGCAGGGATTAAGAGCAAATGAAAACCACCTACAATTTCAGGCAAAAATACTCTTACAGAGACTGGTACTGCATAAGTCAGTAGGCATGATCCTATTCAAACAATACTTTTGTTTAGGCTAATTGCTTGCTGGAATTGTGTGACTAGCATATGCACAAGTAATTATATCATTAGTGATACATTCTTGTGTGTGATTGCTTAGTGAACTGAAAAGTATTTTACCTTTTTTTATTGGCAAACTGAATGGGGATCTGGCACTTTCTAAAGCACCAACTAATATTTTAAACTCGGGGTTTTTTTTCAGAGGAAATAGTGGAAGTGCTGTGTGGAGTACACTTTTATTTGTGCACCAAGAGCTACAGTCTTTCTTATTTTGTTTGTATTACTGCATTAATCCCAACCATTCCAAAGGTCTCTGTGTAAATTGTACTTACAGAAGCTTACAGGTTAAGTGCCCTCACAAGGAATATCTTTACTACTAATGGAAAACAGATCTTAATTGGTAAAACACCTTACTTTCCAATAGGCTTTTCTTCCTTTTTGCTTGGTCACATCCCTGGGGCCCCAATTACATGTGTATTCACTTTGAGGTTGGTTTATATCAAACCAAAAAACTGTAGTATTGAAGTACCTTGTTTTCATAGTGTCTCTGCCATGCACATTTTTTCATAAAGACAGAATTTTTTTAACTCATGTTCTGATGTTTTCAGTTTAGAGTTTTCCCAAATACATTTTTCAGTTCTTAGCAATAGATTTAAGGTCTTTTTTTTTTATTTTCCCCTAGAAGCAGACAGAAGGATGTGTACTTAGGCAAATACTCTGCTGTAAAGTCTGTAGTAATGTGACACCTGATGAAATGAATTAGTAATATACAGACTAGACATTAATTTGACATTCTTTACTGGAAAACAATGATTAAATAGTGAGAGATTGATACAATGTAAGGTGAATTTACTACTGACCTCCTCATGCCCCCAATGTACGCCCAGCAGTTGGCACATGTACTTATCCAAGAATTTTGACATTGATAAAGGCTTAGCTTCAGACTTCTAAATTAGGACTAAAAGGTCTGGAGGTAGCAGAAATGATTCCATGTTTACACAGCTCTGACGCACCAGTGCTATCATCTATCAATAAGAGTTCATTGAGATACAGTAGAGCAGTGCTTCTAAATCAAATAGGTTTCAAGTACTGTAGGAAACACAATGCTCAGAACAGGAAAGCCATTCTTCAGATTGTATATGGAAGAGAGGATGTTCTAGTCTGATAAAGACCAATGGTGAATTAATCAAGTTGCTTACACAATGCAAATACAATTTAAAACTACATCTTCTCACTGGTCCCAGTCATGACCCAAAGGGATTGTATTTAGTTTTTCAATAATATAGGTAAACTTCTTGAACTTCTCAAGATGTGCAGAACTTCTGTTAAATTTTGCCCAAATGAGAAGATAAAATGGTTGTATTGCTGATTTTTTTCATGAAGGATAAATGGGACGAACGGGATTTTTTCTTCTCTGCTGCATATGCCACGGATAACGTTAAAAGACACATGGAAGTTCATAGCAGCTTTTCTCTGTTAACATGGAAACCCTTAGTGCAAAAATAAAAGAAACTTCAGTTTATACTGGCTCTGAAATAATGCTGAGTAGCATGCTTGATAAAATGAATTATTATATAGAAGGTGTTTCAGATATGGTTCTATTGTTTTGCAAGGCAGTGGATAATTTAAACGGGATTTATGTTGTAGAGCATGTGGATAATGTCCCTCACATCATTTGACACTCTTCTTTTCAGGCCTGTCCAGCATGAAAAACAGATTTATATGTCACAATGATCTTCTTAGTGGAGATGCAGTTAAACCTAAATTTCTTCCAGTTTGTATGCAACTAATATGGAAGATGCAGTGAAAAGCCTTCTTTTAAAAATCTGCATAACTTGGCTTTGTTTCTAGAAATAGTTAAAATGGTCCTTGATATCATTAGCACTTGCGTAATGAACCAGCCTTGGGACAGCTAAAGAACAATCTCTTTACTACTTTGAACAGTTATTTCACTTCACACTATTTCAAAATAACTGTCAGCATTGCCAGTAAATCTAATTTATTTCTACTGACTATTAGACTTCAAAAGCGATTTGCTCACAAAGAAGAAATTTACATACATTAATTACCGATTTTGGCAGTAACAGCAAAAATCATAAATGTAGGTTCTCAAAAGGGTCACTGCTGACAACTGTATTTATTATTTTCAGAGCTTAGAAAGTGTTACAGGTTGTGATACTGTAAGATCTGAAGCATTTTAATGCTCCTAATGTGAAACAAACTGTACCAGACTTCACAACACACATTAGTAATGTGCTGTTGATATAATGACAAAATAAGGGGACTGTCTCTTCTATTTCTCAGCTTTCAGCAGCTGTCTTTTCTGATACCTAATTCAATAAAGTGTGTTAATGTGATGTAGTCAAGTGACCTGGCTGCAGCATAGCCAGGAAGGACATGAGCTCTTCTCTAATACTGGATGCTAAATCTTTATGCTGTTTTGTAAACAACTGTCTCAGTTTGCGAAGGGGAGTTATGCCCATCTTACTTGGTTATGTTAAGAGAATGATAAGGTAATGATTGATGAAAAGGAAGAAGGTCAAACATCTCTGAACAGAGGAAAATAGTGTTATTCATAGTTTTTGCTACAGAAAGCAGAACTGATTTGCAGGGCAGGTCGTAGGATGGGCAAGAATGATTGAGCTTCAGGATCAGAACAAGGCTAGGTAGAATCAGTTTGGCTTTAAATAAAAGTACATGCAGATTTTGGAGAGAGAAGCAGCTGTAATCCCTCATTAAGCATCCTGGTGCCATGTGTCAAGTGTCAGGTTGCCTGTGTAGCTTCCCACCAGCACTGTTGCTGAGCTTAGCCACGGAGCCTTAGCAGAACTTGACTTAAGGGTGCAGAGGACAACCATGGTTTTCAGTAACAGAACTGGGAGAGTGTTTTGTATTAAAATATTTTTTTTTAAGTATAAGGAATTTGTTTGTTTTTTTGGTTTGGTTTTTTTGGTGTTGTGAAAGCTCAGATTTTTTGTTTCTTATCCCTCCATATTATGTATGGAAGTTACTTTCTTTTCTGTTTGGGTCATAGCCTAAAAAATATTGCTTATTTTCTAATCTCTTTAAACCATTACCCTCAGGAAACCCTTGAAGCTATTTACAGAAATAAATGCTTGCATGTGATGTAAGGCAATGGTTGAAGGTGCTCAATGCTTTGGTTGAGTGTTTAGTGTGGTCTTTGATAAAGAGTAATGTTATACTTGAATATTAGCCTTCAGTACTTTGATGTCCTTAACACAAACTGTAGGACCCGTGTTTTGTGAAATGACTGGCAAATCAAACATTCCTTTTCATTCTCTTTTTTCCCCCACTTTCCTAAAGACAGGCAACTGTTAAGCTGATTCTTGGTCTGAGAATGGCAGTCATAATTCTGAGAATTGGAAAAAATCTGGACTTTTTTCAATACTTTGAAGACTATTAGACTTAACCTCTTGCTGCCTGAGCCTGTGTAATTTAGTTTTGGAAAAATATCTGACTGCTAGTAAAATTTTTCATTTCTATGTGTTATCATGCCATAAGACGAAGTATTTTAATTCTTTGTTATAAGCCTTTTTTCAGTTAACAATTTTATGTGGCACAGGAGAAAAAGGACTTTAAAAGTCACCAAACTTTTAGCTGATTTGCAAGTTCATGAAGCCGACTGGAGTATTTGCACATGAGTGAGACAAATTAGTACTAATAGGCTGCTGTATGTTATGGGATGTTTTTGTAGCTTTTAAAATAACCCTGGGGAGATGGTTGCAATTGTAAATACAAGATGATATATTCTCCTTTACCTGATTATTTAGACTTTGGTCCAAAAATCATAGTAATTTCAATAGACTTTGAATCAGGCCTTCATTTTTCTAATGCAAAAGAGGATTTGCCTTTGATTTCAGGCAGATTGAAATCAGGTACCCCAGAAGAAATACTGCAGTGTTAGACTAAGGCATTACTGGAAAATGGGATAGATGCTACAAAGCACAAGCATCATTGCAGCCTCAGTATTCTGCAGAGAGACAAGTTCAATGTTGTGGGGTTTTTTTCAAATCTGGTGTCAAAAAGATGTGTGAAGGCTTGCTGTATAGTAAACTTTGTTAATTTGAACCAGCTGCTGGCATATTTAGTGAGGTTCACAGAATTTTCTGTGATTTATAAAAGCAAACCTATTTGCTCACTATGAATGCTGAAATGAATTCTGATTTGAAAATATTTGATCTGTTCCATTAATTTTGTACTCAAATCAGATCAAAATATTGATATAATTTGGTTTACTACTCTACTTTCATGCCCCGTCTTTGTTAAAAAAGTGCATATTTCCTTAAATGTGTAGCGTATAGGTCAATGATCCTCCTTTTTCTAAGTGTTAGTTTTATGTGGTATAAATCTGAAGAAATAAACTGCACTCTTTCAGACAGCTCATAGTACCTCCTAACATGGATAAATCATGGCAGAGTACCTCTCTGTTATACCATTTGAATTTAAAAAGAAAAAGACTTAAAACATTACTTGCAATGCATCAGTTTGTTACAAGAAATGCAGTGCACTGGCTTGGATTTTTTTTTGGTGTTACTAATAGGGGATGTAAAACATGTTAAAATATCAGACTATAAACCATGGCATTTTACCACCTTTGAGTGTTGGTTTCAGTGGTAACTACTTGCATTAGGATAATGCATTCTAATGAATGAATCAGACTTACATCTTAAGTCTCTTATTTAAGTACTAGGGCTAAGTTTTAAAGTTGCCCTGCTCTTTTTATTCAATTTTAAAAAGATTTTGTTGGGTTTTTTTCCGATATTTTTATACTTTAAAATGAACTTGCCAGTTAACATTCATTCTTCTGTTCTGTCAATATTGAGGCTGTAGAGTAGTCTGTTTTTCTCATATTTTCAGCTTTGCATTCTAATGAATGTGAGGCAAAGAAAAGGAGGGTGAAAATATTTCCTATGAACAGTCTTTCTTCTGTGTAGTTCAGCTATTTCCTTTTAATGAAGACTATTGGCCAAAAATTAATTTTACAAAGGGTGTCTTTTGAGTGTAAAAAGAGATTGTCATCCTACTGAGATAAAATTGTAATTGAATCTATCTCTGGTACTTCACTATACAAAGGTCCTGCATATTGAAGCAACGTTTTGCTGGCAGCACCATGAAGTCTTTCTGAGAATTGGTTCTACATATGTTCGTTAATATTTTGGTTAGTGCAGACAGAAAATTTGGAACACTGTCTAGAGCAGATAAGATAGATGACCTCTCTTGAACAGACCTTACAGCCCAGGGCCCAAACACTTATTCACATGCATAACCTAATTCTTGTGAGGACTCCCATCTACGTCAGTGAACTACCCACATAAGTAGAGATGCACATGTGCAAAAGTGTTGGCAGAATCAGGGCCTCGTTTCCAGCCCTGTTCTTTGAAATTCCATGCTTAAACTCCTGAAAGACCCCAAAGAGAGAGCACCTCTTGGGAAGATCTGAACATCTCCTGTTCATATTGCAGTGAGTGGAAGCTGAAATCATTTGTGTAGTATGATGGGGCCAACAGGTCTTTCTCCTTCATAGCTTAGATGTGTGCTGATTTAATAACTCCCATTATTCTGTTATCATAAAGCTTACCATGAATTGCAATCAGTCTAGTTTACATTTTAAGCATTACTTTTTCTTAAATAGGGGACTTGAAACCATTTTTGCAGATTGACGACATCAGAAGATTTTCCAACTTAATGAAAAAATCCAAATGACCATGTAATATTTTCAAAGAACAGACTGATGGAAGCTGGCCTGTTGTCAGAAAAATGGTGTGCAAATTAACTCTGCTACGTTATGATTTAATTTAAAATTAACTTACGGTTTGTTGACAACATTCACATTTCATAGAATAGGTGTAGGGTGCAAGTTTTCTGTATTTCCTACCACGAAGAAAAAAACCCATTAACTCTGACATATGTTTTTAGCACTTTCCTTCATATTTTTGGATGAATGCCTGGCAAAAGCTGGAAAGTGACTAAGAGATCAACCAAAGATGGCCTAAGGGCCTGTTCCCAGCTGGTACGACATCTGGAATGTTATATATAGTGGATAAATTCAGAGTTGTAGTTTCATAAGATTGGTATTCAAGCATTCGGCCTACAGCAAAGGAGAGGACAGGGAAGCTGACAGCATGCGTGGTGCATAATATATCAAGGTGTGTGAAATATATTTCGCTGGGTTTTCACTTTCATTTTGGCAGATCCCTTATGCTTATATATAAACTTTTGTCTAGTATTGTTTTGAACCCTTAAAATAAAAGGGTGAAGTCATATTGGTATTATATCCAGTATCTTATCTTTTCACTAAGCTTAGAGTATGTCTGGGTTTCTTTCTTGTTTCTTAGGAAAAAAGTGCTAAAGACAGATTTTTATGAGCTGACTTAAGCTGCTACCTTTGCAATTTTTAAGTATATGCAGTCTTTTACAGTGAAGATTTTACTGAATCATAAACGATTCAGGAATCTGGACTTCTGATGTATGGAACCATACTTGCAAGATTTGTCTCAAAAGGCCTATTTTTTTTTCTCTTTAGGATTTAGTTTGTCTTCTGACTGTCTAATCTTCTAACTGTAACTGTATGTGTTGCCAGACAAGCCCAACAGAGTTGCAGGCAGGGATCAGTGGAGAGACACCTGCTTAGAACAGCTCTGAGCGTGGTGATGCTAGGTCAAAAAATGAGCTGAAGGTGATTTTTGTTTGCAGTCCTGTTAACTACACTAGTCAGACAGTATGCTTGCAAGTCCCTCTACTTTTGCCTTGCCTTCTTATGTCCCACTATAAGGTGAGCATTGCATGTGTGTTGCATCGCAGTCCAGTAAAGGTTGCAGTCTGTGTCTAGTCCTGCAATGGGCAAAGCAGTTTGTGACTGGGACCAGACTATGGGCAAGGCTGCAGCTGAGAGAGTTTGCTGAAGTGTATGTGCTTGGGGCTGTGCTGTTCTGCACGGGTTCCCTTTCTGGTTTGTAGCGCTATGGTCTTCCCTCTCCAATTTGCAGCTTTCCTGTGGGATGCTGGAGCAGGGGGGAGTCTGTGAAATTGCACTGCTAAGGTGTAAGTCTGTCTGTGGCAAGGGAGTGTGAAGTGGAGGAGGGCACAGTGTGTGAAATGTAACAGGGCTGTGATTGATAGAGAGGTGTAATGTAAGGTCTTATTCTCTCCCTTTTTAAAATGCACTTGACTGCTAATTCCTCACTATGTTGTGGTTATTTCTATAGTATTTATTACTATGCAAGATCCTGTAGGTGAAGACAAGGTACTTGAATATGATTTGGCAGGAGACCAACAGAGTCTAGGAGGAGATGGACCTGGAATGAGAGGAGAGATGACTTTTGCAGCTGCACTTTGGTAGTGGTTTAGATTTGGAGGTAGCAAGGCTAGATCTGAAACAACTGCAGCTGACAAGGAGAAAGCTGATTTGTCTGCGAGGCAGTGTCACTAATTGCTGTTTAGCTGGTGGGGAAGTCAACAAAATTTTATTCTAAACTTGTGTGTGTGGTGCAGGTATATATGCATGTAGTGCTGTTGATGCTTAAGAGGCTGAGATCACACAAAACAAGAACAGTGTATGCTGTTCACTCCACAATAATATTAACAAGATAGAAATATTTAGTTCTTATATGTAGGAATTTTAAAAAAAGGGTGATTACCTAGCAAAACTTGTGCCTGTCTCCTCCTTAGCTTTTCTTGTGCTCGGTTAAACTTGCTGTTTTAGGGAGTTTGGGGTATAATCTGATGAAAATAAACAAAAAAATATAGTGGGATTGGAAATGCAGGGGGGCCTCTAACTGACAACTTCAAATCCCTGAATCCTGGCTGTTTTTATAAGCTTTTACATGTTTGGGGTCTGATCCTGTGCTTGTAATACAGACCAAACTTGCGATGTCCTTGTTATCTGTGCAGTAAGAGATTATGAGAATTAAGTTAAACCATATGGAGTAGATACTAATTTAAATAAATAGTGTAGGTTTGGTTGGAGGAGTACTTTCAGACTGAAAACGAAGGTTCTTGGTTCTTAGTTGGAATCATGTTAACAGCTGTACACTTTCTAGAAGAAACCTATGTTTTTTGTCAACACTTTATCTATTAAAGACCATTTTGTTTAAGGTTTTTTAACATATTATACTTAGGGTATGAAATATTAGTGCCAAGAACAGAAGGACTTACTCTTCCATACACAACTTCTTATGCAGCTTCTTTGGTGAGTTATACAATACAATATGAATATAAAGTTTCTAGTTCTAAACAGTTTGTCCCTGCAATGACAGAAAATGTTTATGTACTCCCCTTTGTATCCATTGCACACACCTATGTGGACACTGTTACTGTGAAGTGAAGACACTATTTTGTTTATTAAGGAATATGTGTTTATTTTCAAATGAAACAATGCTACTAGTAATCATGTAAGCCAATCTGTCTATGGACTTTTATCAGAGGATGATATGTACTCTTGTCTTCAGGAGTTGGCTGTTATTTATTATAGTTCAAGAAGGTGGCAAAACTCATAGTGCTTCAATGCAGTTACACTGGGGGATCTGATAAGAATTTCGTACAGAGCTTTGAAAGAATCGCACGTGAAATCATAGCTCTGATAGCAGGAATTTCTAACAAGTCTGTCAAAACAAGTGTGGTACCAAGTGGCTCGGGAATAGCTAATGGAGTACTGAAATATATAGAAGGGAAAGAGCCAGGAAACTCTGACCGTGTCTGTCTCACCTTAAGTGTATAAGGCTTTGGAATGCTTTTTGAGGAAGGAATAATTAATAACATAAAGCTAAATGGAAAACTGAAGAAAATGGATTTATCTGGAAGATCAAACCTATCCCGACTAATTTTATACCTTCCTTTGAACAGGTTTATTTTCCTTAAATGAGGGAAATTCAGAGACCTGATTTGTATGGACTTTGGTAAAGACATTTGATATAATGCCATATTGGAAATTAACTTAGAGGTGATGTGGTCTGGTGTGTGAAGTGGGAAATGAATAAGGGATGAGAGAGGAAAATAATAACTGACTGTGCCAAAAGAGGAATACTGGCCTAGAGAAAGGTTGCACACAGAGTCACTCTGGGACTAGAACTGCTTAACGTTTTCATTAACTGGACCAAAAAGAGAATAAAATTGGTCTCATTACGCTTTATGATAAGATAAAATTGGGAGGAACTGTCAACACAGATGAATATGAGAACAATATGGTAATAACTGGTTGACCTTGAAGATGGGAGCAATAAAACAAAGTGTGTTGTCATGCACATAGGGACCACCAGCAAAATTTCTTCTTGGAGCTCATAACTGGAAACAAGGCAATGTAAAACTCAGTTCTAACTTACCAGTACTGCTGAGTTCTAATATGTAAAATAACATCCAGAAAAAAACAGATGCAGAGAAAGTTTATCAGTGTGATTAGTGAATGGACAGCTTATTTTATAACAGATTTTTTTTTATACTGGTTGAAGAAATGTGTTCATGACAAATGACTGCTGCCTGTCACTACATGGAGCTAGAAAGAAGAAGCAGTAGTATTTAAAGACTGTGGGCATGCCAATAAGTGTATTTGCCTTCAGTTAATCTTACTATGGAAATTAGAGAGAGGGTTTCTAACCCTCTTGTAAGTAAGATTCTGAAGTAGCTACTCAACAGGAGTATTGAGAGAGGGAACAAATTGTTGTTTCATTATAACACAATCATAGAAATGTGATGCTGCTGCAAGTCTGTATTTGAAGCCTCGGGAGCTTAATTCTAGAACTGCATGTTTAGAGTACCAGTTGTGGGGAAAATATACCATTCTGGTCTTGCACATATATTTGAGTTGTTTAACTCATTGGCAGACAGGATTGGTATCTCTAATGTTCAGCTAGTTTATGCATATGTTATTTTGTGTGTTTTAATAAATATTCAGTGGCTAATACATGAAATTAACAGCAGATTCAGGGACATTCCTAGCCTGTATTGCTTGCTGAAGTATTTGCACATTGCTTCAGATTTTTTTCTTGTTCCAATAATTTTTCTTAGCAACTTTTATCATTATTAACCTCTTTGTTTAAAATAAAATTCCTTCCATTAACGCAACATTTCATAGATGACATGCAGAGATGAAGAAAATTTCCAGCCGTCTTTTGCCAATGAGCAGTAATGCATATGCACCCAGATACTGTTCACGTTGGTTTGGCAATAGCACTGTAACTTTATAGGTTTATGTGCTTACGCTAGGATGGTTCCTGCTGCTTTAAGTATTGTCCAGGGGATATATTTTCTTAAATGAAAATTGCTTGAAACCATTCAGTTTTTAATGTGACAAGTGAAGGTATCTATTACTTTCTCTTACTGTGTGTATGGAATAGGAAATGTTAATGAAACTCAACTTCTAAACCTACTGATGGGTAAATTCTTGGCCACCATGTTGAAAGATCATTGTTGCTGATGAAGCAAATGCTGTTTTACTCTTTAAAGGTCACACACAACATGCAAAAAATAGATAAGTAATAGAAAGGGGAAGGTATTTGAGAATATATATAATGTATTAAATTTTACTCCCGGTTGTCGTTAAGCATGATGTTATGGCAGATATACCAGCTCCCTCCTTTTGTCCATCTCTGTTCTTTTGTCTAGCCTTATATTTTCTGCTTAAAGACCTGGTCCAGAACTAATGAAAGCAAAAGCATTAGGATTTCACTGTGGGAATTCTTCTACTGACTTCAATGAGTCTCATTTTAAATCACGAAACAGTTTTCTTTGCATAAAGATGTGATATCTTATAGCTCATGTGTTGCAGGCTGTTACACTGAGACTTAGATGTGTGTAGTGATTACAGGATTGTGCCCTTAGGATTCTAAAAAAGCAGGGGATTGAGTGTTGATCCATTTTAACTTAATTCTGCCTCTGAGACTGGATTCATGCTGAAAAGTGGGGCACTGCTGATTTTCAGTGCAATTAGATCCTGTTTTACGTGTTGCACTTCTTGCAGGATCTGGCTGGTAGCAGAAAGGTCTATGTCAGTTAGAAGTTGTGCATTTTAAATCTTCTGTCTTTATGTATTGTATGTTTCAATTGCATGTTTCCTTTAAGTCTAGAGTTTTTATCCGGAGTCTCCAGACCTGTTTGTCTCTCTAATGTGGAGTTAAGCACCAGGCTTCAGGTGGGAGGGTGACAGCTAATAGCTGGGAGGCAATAAAGCTTAACTGTTTGTCAGATGTCCATGTTTTCTTGTGGACAGTGATTAAAACCACTGAAATAACTTTACTGAGACAAACTCACTGGACCGTGGACAATGGTTTTGTCTTATAGCAAAAGCCTTTCTGTTCTTACTTTGGAGACAAATTTTGGAGAGGTTTTCTGAGGTGGAAGGGGTCTTTCATAAGACTCTGCAGGGAGATAGTGTTAGGCATTCA
Organism: Aegotheles bennettii; assembly: GCA_013398125.1. NCBI lineage: Eukaryota > Metazoa > Chordata > Aves > Caprimulgiformes > Aegothelidae > Aegotheles > Aegotheles bennettii. The sequence continues at coordinate 915,615 of VZRW01012057.1, forward strand.
TGCAGAATTACCATACAGGTATGTCCTGTGCCTGAGTCATTACTTCTACTTTACCCAGCAGTATTTTGACTAAAATAATGAATAAGATAAAAGGTAACACAGAAGCATGGAAGCAAAAAACTTTTGTTTATCTTAAAGATATTGCCAGTTAACTGCCCTCATATAACTCTGACTAGTTACAGGGAGTGATTTTTGGTATTCCACATTTCTGCCAAGAAGAGAATCATATGAAAATTTTTGATATTCTTAATGCTTTAATATATCCTTATAGTCATTAAAGTAACATTTGTAATCTTTTACTGGAAATACTTATATTTGTTATCATTTAAGTGACTCAGACACTTACTGGCATGTGCAGCATTTACCCTTCCAGATGAAAAAGGGATGATCCGCTTGACACAAGCAGCAGAGCTCCTCTGCAGTACCTTAGAAATCTTCACTTTGTAGATAAGGTCATTTGAGGATATTCTGTGTTAGCTCACTTTTGAGCAGAAATCACTATTAAGGCTGAATTGAGATAAGAGTTTGCCAGCCATAAAATGGATGGCTTAAAAATTGGCCAGCTATTATGACTACTCTTTATCTGTGGCCTGAACAAGGAGTATGTTTGAAACATCCTGTGTGTGTTTTCAGATAATGCCCAGGACTCTCAGGGATGGTGGCTCTGAGTGGACAGGGCAATCAACTGGGTGCCCCCTTGCTATTTTGGTCTGGGTGACTTCTGACTTTCAGTGTTTAACTACTTAGCTCCTGTTTTTAGTCTGGTCTCTTAGTAAGACTTAGCAAAGAAGGTGTGTATATGCCTGTGTGTCAGTTGTCACCAAATAATTTATTTTTTTGCTGATTTCACCCAAATTTGACAGAGGTGTGACAGACTCCAAAATGTTAACTACAAATAGACATTTATATTGAATGGAGAAGTTCTACAAATGCTCTTTACTTCAGTGAAAGGCTGCAGCATGAGTTGAGCCTACATTAGACATCAGAGAAACCATGTCAAATCTCAGCCTTGCTACACAGATTCATAGGGAACCTGACTCATTAGTTAGAGACCTGTGTAAAGTATTTGTGAAAGTGTACTAGCTTTTATGAGACAGTATAATGGATAAATGGAAATGCATTTGGAACTGGTTGCAAATGCACTACCATGCAGACTGTGCATCACAGTATTTCTCAGATCTCTTGTCTCTTTTGGTGTGAAAATACATGTTGTTGGGGTCAATGTTAACTGGCAAAGCTAGATATGCACAGGTGTGAGGAATTTGCCCCATCTGTGCCAGAAAACTGCATGAGAAGAAAGCACAAGTACAGTATGTCACCTGTACAGCTTACTTCAAAAGCCAAGATTTTGATATATATATTATCAAAGCCAAATACATATAGTGTCTATCTATGGCTCTTATGTATTGGGGGGTGTGAGTATATTCACTGTCTATTTATTCATTATACTCCTTTCAGGAAACAATGTATCCTTGTGGCTAAAGCATTAGAAGAGCCATCAATTTTGGATATATTCTCACATTTCTGATTTTGTTGAAGCTTTTCTGCAGACCTGTCAGACTCAGGTGTTGAATGGGAGACTCTACAACTGGCTGTTCCTTGTGCTCCCCTGCAGCTGGAGCTTGTTCTCTGCTACTGTGAGGCTGTGACCTTCCCTAAGAGACTCCAGACACAGCTGCTCTGGCAGATCCTTTCGTTTGCATTTGGCACTGGGATCCCTGAGCAGGGGAAGGGCCAAAGCAATGTATTCTGCTGCTTTTGTTTTGTTTCTGAGTGGGGAGCTGCTAAAAGACGTTTCTCTCTCTAGCCCAAGATTGTGACCTTGGCATATCATGTGGGCCAAGACAGTTTTTCTCATGTCATGTTGCCAAAAAGTTTCTCCTCATGTATTCAGCGTGACCCATCTCATTCATTGATGCAGAGGAATTCTGAGGGTTGGATCCTATGTCGCACTGAAGAGTGCTAAGCTTTCCAAATTTAAACCCAGACAACTGTAAACTCTACTTTGCATGCTTTGGCCTTGTAGGACTTCAGGGTGTGAGGGAGGATTTGTTAATCTAGATCTCCTCTGTGTGTTAGATAGTGCTTTCGTAAAGTGCTGTGAGATCCTGGGTTGGGTGGTGCTACACATAATAAATCTCTTGTGTTATTACAGAACATGGAAATGTTTCTCTGAACACTACTGTATAAAGAGTTCTAAAGATGTACGTTCCACAAAACAAAAATACAGACACTGGGAGTGGCTTCTGTGTGTTTGTTATTTTTGCATTATTCTAAGATTATCTATGGGATATCTCATGAGAGTACAAACTTGAATGTATATTGCTGATTATAAAACTGGAAGTGCTGTGGTTTCTAAATGGCAGAGTACTGAACTTGGGAGGTCTTCAGCTTTTCTGATACTGATATTTTAAAAGCTTCATATGTATTTTGGTTGGAATTTTTAATGAAATTATATCAGATTGGTAATAGATGTCAGTTAGAAACAGATGTGGCATTTGACACAACCCCTCCAGCCAAGGTATGGTCTGATAACTGAAGAGTACAGGTATCCTTGAAAGGAGTTGATATCAATATTCTTGAATACTAAGTTCCTTTCAGGCTTGTGCTAGGAGCGCTTGATGGAAGACTGAAGGCAGCATGTGTGTGTGTATTTTTAGGGATTTACAGCAATTTCAATGCCAAATAGTTCTATACGGCTTTTTTAAAAAAACTTTAAGGCACATGTAGAAATACAACCCATTGACTAATCTGTAGGTAGTTTTTTATAGCGGGTCTTCCCTGTCTTGCAAGGTTATCAGTTACTGACAAACCTAAACTGGGCTGTCTTTTCTTTCTAAGATGTTTTCATAGTAGCAAGCCTTTATTGTGTACATGGGATTATTGGGCAAGCCCTTGGGCTTGTTTTTAATACAGTGTTATAACGGGAGTGTATATAATTGCTGAGGATTTAATTTTGAAATAAAATATTTGTTATCTCCAATATTTTTGAAAAAACTATCACTTGGAGATAGCCTGGCTTAATTTGAAAATGAGTATTAATTGACTTCAATATAGTTGGTTTAAAACCACTCACTAATGGGCTTCAGTTTGGTTTATAGAACAGTTTATCATACAAACTTTAATAGTTAGCTTTTGTTCATGGCAAACTGAGGGAGTAAAGTTTTCACTGAGGCAACACTACTGAAATAACAGAATGAACAAGCTATGAGGGAAAAGAGCCTTAAACCTAAATGTTGCTATTGTGCCAGGCCTAATGTTAGAATTTATGAAAGAATTTAGATAAGCAATATGCTGCAATGCTTCAGAATTTAGAAGGGAGCAATTTTCTTCTTTGAAGCAAAGGAATCTGAATCATTGGTTTGAATATGTGAACAAGAACATGCAAAGTTTGTGTATGGAAGATTAGTAGAGTCCAATTTTAAATATACAGTCAGAGATATTTATATTCAGTGTGCATAGGCTCAGTTAGCACAGTTAAGGATGTTTGCAGTCTTTGGAGCTTTTATGATTGTTTTGCATTTCTGGATGTTCAGGTTATTGTCGTGCTCAGTTTTCACTTGCCTGATATTGCAATAGTTTTCGTATGTAGACCTTGCCTCTATAACTAGAAGCCACTCAAGATTGGCTTTTATTCAGCAGAATGGATCTTGAAGAATAAATGGAAACACCGGCTAATGCAGAGTGTATCTATCAGATCTCCCACACTGTCGTATACTGAGGGGGAAAGATTGTACAGGCTGACAGTTTGCTTCCTGGCATTTGATTCTGTTCTGCAGTACGTATTCACAGTATGGGTTTGTGGTGCTGCAAGGCTGCTGTGGGCTGTGCTTCATTTTGTGTGTTAAAGACCTGGAGGTTTCAGTGGAGGCTTCTCAACTGCTTTTTTGCGTCAAAGGGTGGCTTGAAGCTTATGCGTAATCTGTTAAGTGAGCTTGAGTAGTTTTCACTGGGTGATGCTATGAGTTTGAATAGATGTATATATTTGTATAGGTACATGGAGTACATAGGAGGTGTAGCTCTGATAAAGGTATCAAAACCACACAAATAACATCTAAGATAGTTGCTATTTTTCTGACTTCATAAGGAAGAATTTAATGCAGAGGTCCATGGTAATAACCTTTGGAAAATCTGCCTATGGTGGATTGTAAAATTACTTTAGCTAGGATGACACACTAATAACAAATATTGTTGTGGCCATAAAATTAGTCCTTGTTTTTTCAAAGACATTTCTGCAAATTCCTCTGTATAGCACAGGATGTTACCAAAGAGCTTGGAGTCAAAGGAAGGAGGCATGGATCATCCAGCTCAGACTGGGGGCTCTGCTTTCTGAATAATTCACATTGTATGCAGTTACCCCCACTTGGTCTGCGAAGAGGTTGAGTTCTTGCTCTTTCCAAATGGAATGCTTTTATCTACATTTCTATTTAAGTAGGTGCTGAAATAAAGATTAACACAACCAGGGTGGAAACGTACTGTATATGGCACCTCTTCCACTAGGACAGGAATAGTGCTACAGCAATATGACTGGGTAGCTAAAACTGGGGTTTTTGGATTATAGGGCAGATGTTGCTGCTCTTGGTAGAGCAAAAAAGTTCATTGACATCAGTGGGCTGAAGGACCCATACAAACCTGTATTTTCTGAGTCGGCAGGGTGGACAGGCTTACTCTAACAGGTACCTGACAGATTCCCACTCTGCTGATTCCCATGAGTTGTTTATCATAGACCAGTACACCCATAACACGTACTTGTAACAACAGAACACAAAGAAGAGAAGATGGCTTCTCACGTCAGGTGATTCTGTGCATAGTGTGGAAAATTCTTGTGTATCTTTACTGCATGTAGAAAGGGCACGTTACTGGTATTCTGCCCTGGCTTATTGGGGTATCTCTGTTAGGATGCCTGGCACTAGGCAGGGCTGAATGCCTTCTCCAAATTCAGAGATGAAATGTGCTCATGTTTCACTCCTGCTTTATTTTTATATGTGACATTATGTGGCTTCATAGGAGAAGACAAAGCAGGAACCATTGCTGAAAACCAATTTGTTTTTTAAGCTTTTTCCATGATGTAGTAATGCACGTCTTAGGAAAAAAAAAATAAATTAAAAATAAACCCACTCTAAAATGCCTTTTTTGATGTGTAAACAGTCATGTGATGAGTATAGATTTTTAAGTAAGTAATCATGTAGTAATTGTCATGCTACATTTTTCTCTACAAGATTGGGAAGCATTGGCATTCTTTGTGCTTAATGGCACAAACAATTATAGTATTGACTTGGCACTGTTTTGCTGCTTTGGCTGGCCCTGATGCTGCTGGCTTTTAAATTGGCTGCAAAACAACCTGTGGGACCGATGCATAATCGGTCGTCTGTTGGCGCGTGGTTCTGGATAGCATTTTTCCTTTGACTCATCTCTGATTGCAGGGAATTTGCTATTGGCTGTAGCATATTTGAGAATATGGCTGTATGCAAGTTCCTTATGAGCTATATGCAAAGTCCCTTTTATGGTAAAAGCAAATTGTTTCACATATAGCATGAAAATATGCACCATGCCTATATATTGTTTCATTGCTCCTTGGATTTTCTTTCTGAATGTAATATTATAAACTCTTTCTAATGTTCCAAATCCAAAATCTGTGTTGGCTGAGTTTTGCCAAGTGTAGTGCTTGTACTATGCTCAGTCATTATGCTGCAGAAATTAGGGTTGAATCAAACTGAACATCCTTGTAGGAGTCTTTTGTGGCTGAAATGACATCAGCCGCTGTAAGTTATTTCTCGAGGAACTGAGTAAGAGATGAAGCAAGGAAAGAAGAGGAGACAGGCCAGATCATTAATACTGTGGTGCCTTTCTTTGGAGTATATTTATGGTTCCCTTTAGGCAGAGACTTTTGGGAGTTGAACAGTTGGTCAGTTTTGGTGATCACGTGTTGACATAACAATGGAGACAGTTGCTGATGGCATTGTAGAGCAGCTCAGTGTTTCTGTTGGACCATCTCAGAATATAAGTGCTGCTCCCTTAAGTGGGGAGGGCTTTGTAAACTTCTGATAGAGCAACATTTATACCCTTGAGCTACCTGTGCATGAATGCAAACTGCACCATGCTCTTGCTTATTTATCAGACCCATGCAAAGCATAGTGCAAAGACTTAATGTAGGAATACATAAAACATAGTGAAAGTCCTATTTATTTCTGTGCTGGAGGTATGTAGGGCTTACCTCTAAGATGTAGGGCTGAAATCTGGGAATACTGCACGTTGGTCAGCATTTGTTATCTATTTTCTGAGGGAAAACTTCAAAATTTTACCCTGAATAGGAAAAAGAAATCAAAGGACAGATGCAAGTAGAGACATAACATTAATCTATACAGTCAGCAGTTTTAATATCTCTTCAGTTGTAATTTTGTTACTGTGTGCTTTGAGTTTCTGTCTTTATCTCCTGTCTGTGAACATTTGAAAAACTGCCTGGACAACATCAGCTGAGAAACGTGGCCTGCGTATGCCTATTGACATACCAGGAAAAAAAATCTCCTGTTTCTGTGAGGGTTAACTTCAGTCAAATTTTTTAAACATTTTAAGAGCTCTTAATATGGTGGAAAAGATGGCTTTTTTGTTGTACTCTAACTTATCAGCTTCTCCAAATACAGGCCTCCTCTTCCCATTTGGAATTTTTGTTTGTCTCTGCTGATGGTGCTTGCATTGAAGCTGGGTTTACCAAGGAGGCCAGTCCAGGGGCTTGTGTTCTTTTTGTCTTGCTGTCTGTCTTCTACCATATTTAAAAATGCTTTTCATCAGTTTTAGGTGTTGATTTCTGACAGTTTATTTTTAAGGAGTTGTGTCAATATATTGTCTTTTTTTTTGAACTTGTACAGGTTTTTTTAGTGAATGCTTATCTCAGATACAATTAAAACCTATCAAACTAAGACCTTTCAGACTTGAAGGTTTATATCCTATTAATTGTATTTCAATTTAATAATACTAAATATTATGTTCTTTGAAATAGCCTGGTTGGTATTATAGAGTAAAAGTGGTTGAATTAATGATACATTACAGCATGCTTAGGCAACCACATAATGGCTGAGGAACTGTGAGGTCTGCTGTATCCAAAACTGTGTTAGGCTCTTTTCATGGAGGTGGCTATATTGAGCCATAATGATTCCGAATAAGGGATTACTGAAAAGTGAAAAGATAGTCCTTGAAGGTTGTTTGGGTAAATACACATGGGCCTGACACTGATGTGGACTGCACTGTTACTACAGTCTGAAAGTTGTAACGTGCAACAGTGTTTGCACCATGCTGTATCTTAACCTGCTTATTGTATCCATTTTTACCCAGTGCAAGAGGAGCCAAGAAAACTTTCATTAAAGAAATGATCCAACCAGCTTAAGCTGGTGGAGGAAAGAACTACTGTGAAGTAATAATTTGGCTTTGGTCTGCTTTACAGTAGTACCTCCTGGAATGACCTACTGTCAGGCTGTGCAGGAGCTAGTGCTACTAATGGGCATGCGATAAGTACTTCATTATACTTGAGTGGCAATGACAAAAGAATCAGTGCTTTAATGCATGCTTATTACTTTAACTTCCGAAGTGCCTTCCAGCACATGTATTGTTTCTGGTGCTGTCACACTGCCTATTGGAGCAATGACTGTTTAATGTTCTGAGCAGAAATCATTCTGCCATCTTGATGCCAGAGGAGACCCTGTTCAATCCTGTCTTCAACTCTCTGATGTGGTGGGACAATACTTCATCTCGGGGATAGTTAAGATTTGAATAAGATCAGGAAATTCTTAAAAAATAATGCAGAAAACTTTTATTTTTGCTTTTGAGTCAAGAGACCAGATTTCAGGTTTTTCTCCTTAAATTAATATGTTTGAAAACATGCCGTAGTTACTTTCATGTTAGTAAATGATGGTATTTTCAGAAGACCACAAAATACTGAGGATACTGGGAGTGAGGGAAACAACCCCAGTTCACAGAAAATTTGTTCCCACTTAGAGTGCCTCTTTCTGCTAGCTGCTCCTAGCTCTGTCCCCGGGCCAGGTTGCAAACTGCACCTTTAGCAGAACAGCTGTACATCTCATCTTTTCTGCAAACACCTCCCATAATCCACTGGCAGCTGCTGTAATGGCTGGAGTAACAGCTGCATCATTGCCATGCTTAGGAAACCCTTGCTCCTAATAATGACCCCCGTATTGCTCTTATTGTAGAATTGAGCCTATATTTCTTGTCCTTTCATCTGCACCGTTTTCATCTTCTATTGGTGAAATGGTCTATAGCTGAAACTGTATTTCTGTCTGGAATGCTATTTAATTAGAATGAATGATCTTGTGTGTATGTAAGGTTATTTTTCTTTAATAAATCTTTTCTCCATGTATATATTCTATGACAAAACTAATTAGGAATGACAAACATGTAATTCAATAGGTTGGAGGTAAAAATTTTGTAGTACCTCTTGTACTGCTTTTCATACCCAAATTGTGGACACTGTGGGTTCTTTGTTTGCTCTGTCATCTTGAAGTTCAGTTTACCAAATTTAGCTCGGCATTCTTGTGTTTTTGTAATTTGTGCTGTTTGCCATCTCAGGGTTTTTATTTCAATTACATTTTTATCACGCTGATTCTTTTTATTAAGCTACCCTCCTTATAAAAGTTCATTTTAATTAACTCTAGCAATAAAGAAGTTATGAAAACTGTAACTGAGAAATTGTAGTGTAAATTTTCACCAAAATGTGCATGTAAAAGAAGAATGGAAAGTTTATTTCTCTTGCTATTTAATTAAAAGTTAAGAATCAGATATGCAAGCTGAGGGAAAAAATTTAAGATGCTTAATAGAGTTAAAATGAAATATTTTCTACTGTGTTCATCCTTTTTTTTTAAGTTATGTAACTTTACCCATCAAGGTTTTTGCTTTTGTCTGTCTGAAGTGATGCATCAAACCTGCTTCTGAAGTCCAGGGACAGCTGTTTCTGATTCTTCCTTTTAAGGAACAAATCCTGCTGCCATGGGAGTCAGTTATGGGACTTGTAGGCACTTTCTGGTATAGGTTTAGGCTTTTGGTAATCTTAACCCAGTGACACTATAATTTTCCTGAGCCCTTCATTATCCCTGCAAGTTTTATCTCTCACTGCCTTGCAGTGCAGTACTTTGACCCAGGCACTCCTCAGTCTCTTCTGTAGACACTAAAGCACCATTCTTTTCTTTTTTCAATATTTGCATTCTCCATCCCCTCATCACTCACAATGGAAGATAGTTCAGCTTTTTATACACCACTGATGATCATCTCTGTTCCTACAGAGCAAATATAGTTAATGATGAGGATGACATTGGAGTTGTTACTGCTGATCCATGTTTTCTAGCAGAAAGGTATTGTATACTGGTGGTGAGCAGGAAGAGTCCAGTGTTGTAGAAGAGATGCTCTCTCTGCTCTGAAAATAACATTAGGCCAAAAGAGTTCCTATGTCATTGTGCCAAGACTGGTATTCTTCCCCCTTCCCTTGAGTTCCCTTTAAGCCTTTCTTCTCTCTGCCAAGAGCTCCTTTCTACATTCATCTGGAAGTACAATTCATATGGGTGCCACCGTCTTTCATGTTTGTTTCCAAGTTGGATCTACCTTAAAAATCTCATGCAGATAGTAAATCAATTCAGCTACCCCAATAAATTTCTCCGGGGAGAAGGCAAGGGAAGGAATCAACTTGGTTTATAAACTTTCAGCATACATAGTAAGAACTTTTTCCCTTAACTTGGTGATTGTTAGTAAGTTAATATAGAGAAACATTGTTTTTGGTGCCAAAAATCATCAGGAACATAACCCAGAGCAATTTTTAAGGGCACAGCTTTTAAACAAGCTTCTGGAAGAAGCATTATTTGACAGCACACAAGTGAAACAGCCCAGTTTGTTATTTTAATCTCATATCTCCACTTCTGGTGTTCTGTCTTGTGGATGATTTGCATTCAGCTGAGGCTTTGGCTGATAGGTTACCATAAATGGCTCAAAAATAGATTGGGTCCACTTATGTACAGCAATTTTTGTACATAACTAGAATAACGCCAGGCAGTTTTCTGAAATACCTCTTTTCACCTGATTAAACTTGAAGTCATTGTTCCTGATATAAAACAGTTGGGTTTTTAGAAATCCATGATTTTTTTCCTCCATGCAAGATAGGGGGAGGAAAGATAGAAGTTCTTTGAAACAGACATTTCTCAAATAAAAGTATTTTATTTGGAATTTAGGTAAACTAATATGTGAGAATTTGAAATTAACTCTTTTTATATGTATGTTTTAAAAATATGCAATCCCAAAATACGTTTTGAAGAGCAGTGATAATCTTTGTTTAAAAAAAAATGTTGGATTGTGCTGTGTGCATGTTTTGTTACTTATGGAGGGACTTCATAGGCAATTGGACAACAGAATTTTTTCATTGAAAACTGAATACTGTACTTGTCCAATTTGTCCTCTGAATGAAAAAAACCTAGCAGCAACTTTAGAAATTGTCTTAGAATCTGAGCTGAAGTTTTGAAAAAAGGGGAATTTGTTAGAAGAGGAAATAATTGACATTTAACTAGAGAAGTTAGTTTTCAACTTTGGGTATGCTGTTATGAAACAGCATTTAGTTGTTTTCTGGCCTTTGCAAGGCAGCATTTGTTTTGCCTTATTTCTCACTCTGTGTGAATATGTGGAATATCGGAGAATACATGAAGTGACTTAAAGACTTGTCTACAGTTAAGAGGTGTATTGAATTTTAATTGTAACTGGTACCAAAGACAGAAGAACAAGTATTTGTAATCGTATCTAACCCTAAGATCACAAGGATATATCCGTCTTGATAGCAAACATGTTGCTACACACTGCAGTATTCCTTTGCTGTCTTCTAGACAGTAAGACGCTAAAATTTTGAATTAAAGAAGAGAAATGCAGCTGAATGTTTTGTGAATTGGAAACACAACCTCCTATTTTTTGTTCTGCATTTTACAGCCAGGCTTAATGGTGGCCAGTTTGACATTGACCTGCTTTGCTATTTCCCCATTACAAAGTTTTTATCTGTACAAGTGGAATCAGACTGGTTTTACTGTATCTCAACATGTTGAATTTCCTTATAGCAATCTAATTTTGTTCACATTGTACCAAATGTAAATTCTTCCACTGAATTCACAGAGAGCAAGAATAGACACTAAAGTGTTGTTCTGGAGTAGTTGACCTTCCATTATGTAAAAGGAAAGAAGGTAATGATTAAACTGAATTGTGATAGAATCTGTCCATACTGGTATGTGACACTTGCCAATAGCCCAGCCTCTTGAGGGACTACAGAGTCTTCCCAATCAATGGCTGTGTGACAGCTACTGTTGCTGTCAAGAATTTTAGAACAACTCAGGTGCAAGAGAGTATGGAAACAAAGGCAAGACCTTTAGTGCCACCAAAGAATATCTGAGGAAAAATCATCCAGTAGTATTTAATTGGAGTGCTTATTTAGATTATTCACCCTCTAATATGCCTGTTCTGAACTGCATTCATGCTGCTTTTGATGTCTTTATTTCTTGATCAGAAACTAAGATGATAATACATTCTGGACATATGCAGAGTAGTAAAGCAAATACCTTTTTGGACTAGTTTACCCTTGTCAAATGAAAAGAATATGCAGCAAACTAAGTCAGCAATATGGTCCCTGATCTCACGGCACAATCACAAGAAAGATTACTAGAGGCTTTTGTCACTGAGCCTTTCCCAGGCAAAGCGTCACTAGAGTATTATAGCCCCTACCTCACACACAGAGAAAACAGTTGCTTTCTCCATCTTGCAAGACAGTTGTGGTACTTTATTCTTTACCAGTTTGCCCAGAAATGTGCTGCTTGCCGAAGGCCTCCCGATGGATTAAGCGGTATGGTCTAAGAGGCTGCAAATCTCTCACCTAATTATTATTGCAGAGTAAGATGTGGATGACAGAGAGCAGACATAGCTATCCTTTGAGTATGTTTGAGAAGTCTCCTTTTTTGGGCTAGGATCGGGTTTTCCTCTGACCCAGCAGCATGAGTTAGTGAAGACTGAAAAATAAAAACAAAACAGGACTTTTCTATGTAAAAGACTTTCTACTGTGTGCTTGTTTTCCTACTATTCTGGTGAGGCCTCATAACAAAGTTAGTGACAACTGCTTGTGTGCCTACCCTCATTTACGGATAAACTGAATTTGTACCAGTATATAAAATCTGGGAAGTCTTTGCAGCCCAACAGGTCTGCTCCAGGGTTGTGTGAGCTTGCTTGCAGTGAACCCAGGGTGGCAGTCCATGACTGGAGTGCTGAAAAATGAATGTCAGAATAATTCATTTTCACAAAATGCAGATTAATCCAAAGTGAATCAAGTTCATTCAACTGAAATGTAGGTAGCAGATAAACTGGTAGAAATTTCCAGTGGGATTCCAGTCTCTGTAGGAGGTTGCTGTACATTATAGGAATATAAATGCTCTTTTTCCACAAAAGCACATAAAAAAGGTTGAAAACAGTTTAAATAAAATAAGAAACATCTGTCTTCCTCCTCACCCTTTTTGTGTAGGTTATTATTTACTTTCCTGTTTAAACATATTGCCGTATTTAAACCTTATTTTTTTGTGTACAAGGTTAATACGGAAAAGCACTGCCCAACAAGCTGTTCTTACATTTGATTTGTGTGTGTGTGGTAGCAGCCTTAGGGGATATAAAATAAAGACAAGATGATTGTTTTTTGAAGTTTATAACCAAGCTCTTGATTGCCAGTGAGGGTCTTTATCTTCTTCAGATTTCTTCTGCAGCTCTATGTTTACTGACCATTTCACCTGGAGTTAAATTTTCCCCTTTAGCTGATGGTCAGCTTCTTGGAAAAGGCAGAGGATGTTGCTGGAACATGTCTGAAGTCAAAGGAGAAAAGCAATGAGGCCAATCTATCCTGGGCAGCTCTCCAAAGGAAGTATTGCACACTTCGCTTTCATGCCCTGATGTGCAAGGCTGTTTGAAGTGGTAAAATTCAAAGTATGATTTAAAATAGAATAGGTTTGCATTGAGTAGTATGGACTATATGTGTCAGATGTGAAAAGTATAGTGCAGTGATATTATTTGGTGTCTAAATAACATCTCGTAGATTATTATCCTGACTATCTGCAGCTGTCTGTTGCATTCACTCATAACTTTTGAAAAACACACTTGCCTTATGTGTTGTCAGCATCAGTTGCACATAATCTCACTGTTTGGAAAACTGAGTCAGAAAATGTTATTTATTCAAATGCTTGTAGTTGCTCCTCATCAGACACAGAAGTAGGTGCCTGGATCCCTGGTGTTCTAGCCATTAGCCCATACTGTGTGTGTGTTACCACCTATAGGCAGGTTCTCCTCACCAGAATATTTGAGCTTTACTATGCTTCGGTGCCCTCTACTGCTCCATTAAAATAATGCTGTCTCCTTGCAATTGTAGAAGCATGGTTAATTTTGTTGTACTTTGTTCTATGGAGTAATTAGCCTGGTAGCTCCCCTGGTGAGAAGTTACAAGTAATGATGATTAGAGTAATGGACGTATACTGAAAATTAATTTATGTGAAGGAATTTTTTTCTCTTCTGAAAGTATGACATGATTCAGACTGAGATGATGGAGTTTTCTTTTATGGCAAGGGTAGATTTTATATGTATATATGTGTGTGTATATATGTACAAGCAGTTTTCATCACTATTTGGTTGCGTGTCTGAATATACAACATGTAGGATCTGATATTCAGAAGTACAGAGCCATTCAGCCATTCCAGCATCCATTGAAATAAGGAGTTATGAATTTTAATTTGGGAGCTTCTCTGAGTCAGCTCTGAATTAAATTGTAAATTCTCATTATTTTCCTGTTTTGGTGGGTTTTAGTTTTGGGTTTTTTGCTGTATTCTCCTTTCCTCTAAGATGTTTTGCTTTTTTACCAAGTACGTTGATAGATTCACTCTCTGATTACTCCAGTTTTCTAGAAAGAAAGCCTTGGGGTCTGTAAGCCATTGACCAACACTTTTGCTATACTGGAAGCTTGTTGTTACCAAGCTGTGATGGTCTTCGTGAAATGGAGGATAGGAAGCATTGTATGTTCTCACCCTTGGAGAAGTAATTCAGAGAGCTATGTAATCTCCTTTCTGAGTTTTAGTCTTAGAAAATCTGACCTGTTAGGGAAACCATTGTCCCATAATGACAGAAAGGTTAGTCCTGTGTGGCACTTCTCTTACATAAGTAGATGCAAACTGGACAAGGTATTAAGTTTAATTCAGTTTAACTGTATGCTTTGCTATTAGGTTCCCTGGCAGTAGTCCACCTAGGTTGTCACCTTGATTTTGAATTATGTACTAATGCAATGGTAATGGAATTTCAGCCCATTTCTAGCCTGCAATGCTGAGTTTTCTTACCAGTGTTAGTGACTGATAATGCACTTGAAAGGTGGGTGGTTGCACATTCACGGTGCACTGCATTGTGAGATCTTTTCTGCACACTTTCAGAATATGTACAATGTATTCTAGTACGATATATTTTTTGGCTATTCATAATCTACCTTTGTGTGCAGATATCCATATGGAATGAGATTCCTAGCTTCAGTTTTTATTTCTTCGGTGATTCTTTCTAGCTCTCAGGAATGCTCACAGTAAAATGTTACTCTAATGTAACTTGATTTTCCCTATTCCTAAGAAGTTGAAAGAGAACAGATTACCAAATGATGTTTGTAACCTTGTGTATACACAATTCACCCAGTTTACCTTTATATCAAACCAAGAAGTTATTCTCTGGAGGAAAAATGTGTGCTCACAGTCTCATTTGAATTTGTCCAATTTCAGCTTCTAGTGATTGGTTCTAGTTATACCCTTCTACAATTAATACATAAAAATGAGCTTCCAGGAGTGGTATTTGCTCTTGGGAAGGTATTTGCAATGCTATAATCCTATGTTCTCTCTGTAAAGCTCCGTAGGTAATACATGGTCTCAGCCCTTAAGCCATTTTTGTTAGTACTTTTTGGACCTTCAGTTTTTCAACAGTTTTAAAAAAAATGGCCACCAAAATGATCTGTAAGTGCAGTTGTAATTATTTTCTTATTCTTAGTGGCTACTTAGTGCTCACCTCACCTGTTTTTATTTATTAATTAGTAATTACACCCAATTCCTAATTCACTTTGTTTATTGTTTATTCCTTGGCAAGGGTTACTTGAAATCTGCCACTCATTTACGTTTATTTAGCATATGCTTTATTGATTTTAGAAATCCTTATTTTAAAATTGTGTGTACCAGATCAAATGCCTTGCAAAAGCTGAAATGTTTTACAGCTGATTAATCCTCCCAGCAACACCTGTTATCAAAGTGTGGCGTCAGGTTTATTTGACAGGACTGTCGGTCTGCTGGTGTACATGGAAATGTTTCCCTTGGTTCCCTGCTTATGCCTTTGTTTGTGAAAAGCGCATGATTTTCCTTATCTGTATGGAACCATTACATTGGCACAGAAAGAGAATGTGATTTATAATTCAGTTTTTAAGATAGGCTGTCAGCAAATCCTGTCCTGACTGCTCTTGAGAATATCGTATACAAAAAATAATTGTTCCTAGAGTTGTGATTGATGTAGCAGAACTGATAAAAGTTACATTGTTTAAAAGTGTTTATAAATCACCCTGTCCATACGTTCATTTCCTGTAATCTGTCATTATGGTTTCAAATGTAATTGTGAGAGACACAAAACTGGCTTCGTAACACTCTGGAATGAGTTCTGCTTCCATTTGGTATACGTTGAAAGGTGGCTCAAAGCAAAAATTATAATCCTGGAATACCATGTACGTTACAACAGGATATCTTTGCTTTGTGGTTTTGAATTACTGAAGGGCGTAGTCTGTCTTCTGTGTTTTTTCTCCTAGTATTGCTGGGATTTATGCAAAGCAACTGGGCCAGTTATAGGGATTGCTTGGCAGAGAGAATCCCATGGTTTTTTTGCAAATACAATTCTTGTTCCCACTTGGGAGGTTTAACTTTATTACAGGCTGGGTTTGCTGTCAGTGTTGAGCTGGGGTTTGACTCTGCCTGACATGGATGGGCTACTAGAGCACTGTGTGGTATGATCACAGATGCAGAGCTCTCTTCCATTCATGAAGATGCTTTTCAGTTTCTCAGCTAGGCCTAGAAGAAGCTGAATGAGGAGGAAGCAGTTATTGCAACAAGAGTGAAATCTGGAACACACTCCATTCACGTTTCTGCATTTCAAGGAATGGAAAAATAGTTTTGGAGAAGCAACATAAGTTTTACTACCTTTTAGTTCTTTGTCAAAATCAGCCAGGAGCATGATGGAGGCAGCGGTTTCCTCTCTGTTACAAAGCACCCTTACTCTAGCAGCTTGCTACAACAGGAGAATAAGTATAGCACAAACACATTCTGAACTCTGTGTGTCACTCAGGGTACCCAAGCATTGCTGCTGGTGAGATTACTAGACTTCAAACTGTACAAGTTTTCTTCCAATTTTAAAGATCATTCATTTAAAGAAGGAAGACAAAACACACAATATTGTCCTCTGAAGCTGCCACGCATTCTCCTAGAAGGAAAGATTAACTACCTAAACATCTTACTCAATTTTCTTTACTTATGAGTCTTGTTAAGGAAACTGAGCTTTGCCCAGCTCCATCAAACCATATGAGCCTCCTGTTCGGCGTAGTGGGTAAGGACAACATTTCAATTCAGTGCTGTAAAAACAGGGAGGTAACTTTTGTTCTTTCTGTCTTTTTTATTTAGTACTTCTCTGTTCTCTGGGTAAATTGTCAGCGCTCTCACTTTTTATAAAGGGTTTGTACTGACAGGCTGAAATCTTTCACTGACATCTGTGTCAGCTAAGTCAAATGTCTCATTTTTGCAAACTTGTTTTAAGGGGCAGATTTGAATGAGTTCCTAACTGTAAATGCAAAAATTGTGGCATTTAAGAGGCAGATGCAAAGTATCTGTACTGGGAGATTTGGTTTTAGTCAAGAAATACTGAACAGCTTTCTTTCTGAATTAGGGTTTTGGCATATAATAAAAATGTTAGCTGTTCAGCTGAAAAGTATCCCTTCTGTTCAACTCGGGATTTGCTTATTTTTCCTTGTGTAAAAACTGGGAAGAACTAACATATTTGAGTTATATTGCTCAATAAAGTAGTAAGAGTAAATTTTATTCCTGCTGTTATAATATATCAGGGTAGATGGTCAGGCTAGATATCCATCCCCCTTTTCAAATCAGTTAATCAACTCTTTATTCCTGTTTCCCAGGAGAGAATATATTAGATGCTACAGGTGTCTTCATGCCATTGTATCAAAATACAGTTGGTGTGATGGTACATTCCTATGTTCTTTTATTTGTCAGTTCCTTTATTAGACTTTCATAGTTAAAAATTTAGAAGAGATTTCTTTTAACAACATGATCAGGTTTACTGTAGATTTAGGATTTTCTCTTATTTGGATAAACTGTTGGTAATGTCTAAACAGTTATCTACCAGCAAAGCTGTATTTTCTCTTAATACATCACTGACCTAGATTTGTATTCATTTTGCATTTATGCAGACACTTGATCTGCTTTTAATTTCTGGATGAGATTTACAAATCAGAAATGCAAGCACAAGCACACAGCTTTTTTTAGTCATATGTAAGTCAACTTTCAAAAACTGTCGAGGAATCATTTTTAAAAGCCATACTTGTATAGACATAAGTAATGCAATAGCTGTGTCAGTCTTTGAGATTATGAACACGCTTACGATGAGAATATTCTTGGCGTAAGTCAGAAGTATTATATAATAAGGAAACAATGTCTTTTTATACTTTTCTTCCAAAACATTCCCTAGTGAGAACTAGACTAAAAAACCCCCAAAGGATTGCCTATGAATAGATCTTCTGACAACATGATAGCTTTAGCCAAATTAGACAAAGTAGATTTAAAATCCTTGTTGTGCTTTCATAGTTATAGTTTTAAAACCCTTTATTGGCATCTAATATGAATTCTGCTTGTATAACTGAGTCCCAGACCAACCATGTATAGATGTACAGGCTGCCCCTCTAGCAATATGGATGTCTAAGAGGAAAGAGACAGTGATCAAAAGCAATAAACTGCTTGAATGAAATACAATAAAATCAGCAAGACTAATCCTGCTTCACTTGGTGCCCCAGGACATCCAAAAAAGCTGTGTGGAAGGCTGAGGAAAAAGCCTTTGGCTCAGTAGTGGCATAGGTCTATGACTGTACAACACAAATATAAAGCCTAGTAGGAGACCCACTGTTGCAATGCAACCTCCAAGAAGGTCAGAGACCTGCTGTAACAAGAGGTGTCTAAAAGGAAAGGGGTTGGCCCTACAGCAGTTCAGATTTAGAAAATACCTTTTGCTTCCCCTGTGACTTATGTAGCTCTTAGGTGCGACACAGAATACAGCCCAACACTTTCTATATGGCCACGTACAAATGCTGAGAACTGAGGAGGAGCAAAAGAAGAAAGGTGAACTTGAATACAGCTGCTGTTGTCTGTGTTAATGATGTTTCCTAATGTTTTATGAGTAGTTTCTAAAGAAAGCTGTTAATCCATGGTGACCCAAGAGTATCAGAAAATGTGCGTGATTGGTGGCATTTGCAGGGTGAATAAGGATTTGGGAGTATAAGTTAATGACCCAAACTATGCAGAAATGGTTCATCAGCAAGCTTTAAAGCCCCAGGGGAGAAGTAGTTTTTGGGTATGCGATATACTTGTTTCCAGACAGACCACCTGGGAATAGGTATGTGTAATCAGTCTCCAGAAGACAATTGAATTGTCTTGCTTGAGTTACCCAGGCTGTTTTCATATTAAATAAGAAATGCAAAGTTGATTTGTGATAAAAGGGCAGAACAAAACGGTAATTAGATGTTTTGAAGAATGCTGTCTAAAGTGGGAAATGTATTTTGAAATAGTGTGTTTTGGAAGAGAGTTCCCTCTGGCAGGCATAAACCAGGACACACATCTGGGAAAGAACAGATAGCTGAGATGGATCTTGTCTCCAAGCAAAATATGAGTCGGTGAAAGGCATGTGGATTGAAACAGTGATAGGCCTTTCCTTCCTCACTTTTGTTTTCAGAATGCTGATTGCATCTTCAGAGCAGCTAAATCTTTGCCACCCTTCTCCCATCCGTCAGTGTCTGATATAGATCAAACAGAAAATGGCTCTGGAAGAAACCCGGACCCATGCCTTTTCTGCAAGGCAGGATCAACTCCAAGTAAACTTTTCCTGGTGGATATTTGTCTATCTTGTTCTTAAATGCATTTAGTGATTAGGATTGCACAGTCCTCCAAAGACCAGTATTTACTTATCATTGTAGTTAATTTCCTTTATTTTTCCTTTATTCTTATCTAGCTGGTGCTGTGGTTTTGAGCACACAAAGGGGAAAGGAGAATGAGATCACAAGCGAAATTTATGCTTTTACCATTAGCTGTTTGTTATCTCTACAGAGACTGAGAATCTTGTTCTTCAGTTTCGAGTCAATGAGATGCTGCACAGATAATTTTAATAGAGTTGAATGATGTGCATGGAAAAACCACTGAAGTTAGATGCAATGCATCAGTGAGGAAAAAAAATTGGGTGCTGATTTCCCTTTGTGCTCAGCAACATAAATATAGTAAGCTGATTATATTGTGTTGTTTGAATCGACTGATAAATGGTGAGCAAGATCTTTTTTTAAAATTTGGAATCTGAAAGTGAGTGAACTCATATAAAATCTGTTATCTG
This sequence comes from Aegotheles bennettii, assembly GCA_013398125.1. NCBI lineage: Eukaryota > Metazoa > Chordata > Aves > Caprimulgiformes > Aegothelidae > Aegotheles > Aegotheles bennettii. The sequence continues at coordinate 935,325 of VZRW01012057.1, forward strand.
TGTATAATGGACTGCATAGCTCATTGGCCCCCTAGCTCTCTGGAAAGCTTTACTTAAATAACATGGCTTTATGTATTTTTTTAGGAAAAAAGTGTGTAAGCAAGCAGGAAGTTGTTTCAGACTTTCAAAATAAATATGTATACTGAATACATGAAAATACATAAAATTTACATATATTTTTCGTGCCAAAACCCCCCAACTTCTTTAGACTCAAGATGTTGAAAAATACCATTTGATTGAAGTGTACGTGTGGGGAATTGTTTGAAGTTTCTTATTGTTCTCAAGACTCATTTAGTAGCAGTGCAAATATTTTCGTATTTTACCTGGACAGCGAGATGAGATGAGATGATAAGTGGGAGACTTTTGACACCTAAAATGTGACTGACAGCTCTTTGCAACAAGGGTAAATCATCGAAATTTATATAACAAATGCTACCTATTTTTGGGATGGAGAGGAATTCATGGCATCTGAAGCACAACTTGCTTTCAAAAGATAACCAAGAGCTGAAGTTTTCTTTCTTTTGTGACCAAAAAAAAATGGGGTTCTTAAGTGGATCCTTTTTTGTGGGTATTTGAAGAAGCGTAAGTCTAGACTCCAACCAAATACCTACTTTATAGCCAGAACACTCATAAATGGAGACTGGTAGAAGAAATAAATTGAAGAAAAGCATGTAGGAGTTTTTCCCCTCTTTGATCTTTATCTGCCCATATGTGTAAGTGATCACATCCATGTCTCTGGTTTGGCTGTATATAACATGGAATTCAGGTGGTTCTTGTAGGTACTATGCAAAGTCCAACAAAGTCAGTGAGATACTTTCCATTTATTTCAATGGCTTTTAAATCAAGCTTTATTCACTAACTGTCTGAGAGTAGTATTTTGGTTCTTTCATTTACCAGAGTATGAGGCAGAATTAAAAACAAAAACAAAATCAGGAAATTTTTTGGTTAATTTATTTACACAAATTTTCCGTAAGTCCAAATCCCTTTTAATAAAACAAAACAAAGCAAAGCAAAGCCTGCTCCCTTCTTTAAACCCTTCAAATACAAGCAACCAGGGAAATATATAAATAGATATTCTTACCTTTACTACAAAAAATTTGTGCGGAAGTCCTATCTTGGAATAAGCTATTCATTAGTTGGCTTGGCAGAAGGAACACGGTCCAAATGAATGAGCTGCCAAGAGTATTTTTAGTGGTTTTATATGCTGCCCATTCAAATCTTGGAAAATTTCTCTAGAAAATTGGACAAACTGACCACTCTTTTTTATGGGCTTTCGCAAGATCTAAAAGTGAAAAACAACTATTGTATTTAGCATCTGTTAATGGAGGTTTCAGGCTACAGAACTTGAGAAAGTACTGCTGGGAAGCTAATACAATAACCATAAAGCATTGGGCTGATAATAGGAAACACTGGCACTGAACATATATGGAAAGAGTCAGGCTAATATTCCATATCCAGGCCTGTTACCCTGTGCTGACTGCTAAAGATACTGTAGTTAAACATACACAGTAGTAGAGATCTGGAATGAAGTTGGAGTCAAACTCAAGGTAGATGAAATTGGTTTTTTCTACCATGAATACTATTGATTGGATAATTCTGTCTGTGGAGAATTAAAAACCAGAAACTTGGACACAGAAGAAAAAGCAAGTTGTACTAACATATTTCCAAATGGTGAAATATATGTCCTTACCCCACATGTAATTAAGTCCTTCCTTTATTTGAAATCAGTGGATTTTCTTTTTTTTTTTTACTTTGCTTCTTTGGGAATTGGATCTAGACTTGTGCTGCCATTTTAACTGTTCCCTTGACAGGTTTTTTCTCCCCAAGCTGGAAGCTAGAAAATCAATAAAAGGGAAACTATTCACCAGATATCAAATGAGTTTCAGTGGATTATATTTTATTTGACTCGGAGTGGAAAGGAATGACAAGAAAATATTGCATTTTTTAATCCCATATAAATTACCTTTCGGGGAAACTGTGTTCCCTGCACATGGAGCTTAATTTTGAAGATTTATTTTTTTTCTCATCAACGTTGTCTTTTTTAACCTGTACAAAGGTGATATCCAAAATCTGCCCTCAAAAGATATTTTGGCTTGGAAATTCTGTACATTGGGATCTTCTGCAAGATGTGAGGTAGGCAGGACACTTTAATACTTACTTTAATTATCTAAAAAAACTTCCTGAAGAATTTGAGGGCATTTTGCAGTGTGTGAGAGAACACAGCTGGAGGAAGCTTGAGATGACAGAATTGGTATAAACTTTTGACTGTGAATAACCTGTGATCAAATAAGTCACATGTATGACAGAACAGCGGCAGAAGCAGCTTTAAGGATACATTTCACCAGTGCAGGTGCCCTCCAGAGAAGATTCACCATGTCTCCAAATTGGGCTACTTTTGTGTAAAGAGAACTCTTCACAACAATGAATGAAACTGTTCTTCCAGTGCAGGAAGTGCACTGGAGCCAGTGAAGCTGAGCTGAGCAAACTTAAATATTAAATTTGTCTCTAGGTTAAGCATGAGTAATAAAAACACACACTAAAATTATATTTTGATTTTGGGTCAGTTATACCATTGCTTAATACGGCCCAAAGATCAGCTCACAGTTAAATGGGCAAGAACTGTGTTCTCCGAGAAGAAAATTCATCTTAAATTTGATTTATGCCATACTAAAGAGGCACCATGACCAGGCCGACAAGTTTTAGAGTTACTTTGGACCATAATCATTTCAGTCAGACTTCTCTCAGTTATGGGATTAATAAGTCTTTCCCTTCAATATATTAATTTCAAGTGGCTCTACACAACGTGATATCTGCTTTAAAAATTGGGTGAGAAATACATCAACATAAAATAATGTCTATAAATTCAAAATTGATAAACTTAATTGTTCTACATACATAGAAAAGAAAATTAGGATTCTTATAATTGCTGTCAGCTAACAATGTGGCTTTAATATCTTTCCTTCTGACATTTGTTCTGTTGCCAAGTGTGTCTGCTTGTGTTCTGTGATCTGCTTTGCATTACTTTTATAGAAATATTACCATTAAAAGTGCTACATATAGTATTAAATAGCAGGGTGAGTCAGGAGACATGGGTCGAATCTCTAGCTCACAAATGAGAAGTTTGGATGCCTCATCTGAGCGATATAGTATAAATACCTGTAACTAAATTATCAAACATTCTGGCACTGCTGATAATCTTGGCTAAATCTGAGCCAGGCAGGAGTGCAATATCCCAGTATCCAGTGTTATGAATATTGCAGATTATGGATAGACAAAAATGCACAGGAAAGACTTTTCTATACTGCCTGCTCTTGCTACAGTTTATTCTTCTGTCAGTATTTCCCCTGTAAACTCCTTTTATTCATAGGTTTGGCGGTTAGCCATAAAATTTTGCTTCTAGCTGGAACTTGGCAGACAGTGTCTCAAGTCAGGAAAATTATTTTAAACAAATTTTTAAAATATATGATATGTATTGGGGCTCTTTTGAAAGTTAGAGGTGCAGTCTTATTTTTTTCCGAGAAAAAGGATTCGTTTCAGTGGGTTTTTTAAATTGTAAATTCTCTAAACAAATTCTTTAAAAAGGAAAAAAGATTGTTGTAACAAAATAGAAATAGAAAACATGAATTTTCTTTCAAAAGCATGTGTATAGAGGCACTGTACGTAAATGTCAAGGACTTGTATATTTTGAAGTGATTGCTTTTAGGGTATTGCTTTAAATTAAATACATAATTTATCATTGTGGTGGGACAAAGCTTGCTTATGGTGTTATAAACTGTAAAGTAAATTGTATTTAACATAAGTAACTTTAAATGCCCACACTCCTGCTTTATTTACTTCTCCATAACCTGCCTATAATCTTGGACACAAGAGTCTTGGCAAATCAACTCTTTAAGAAATTCAGCATAATGCAGTAATTGATGAGGTTGTAGGAAAAGTAGGTACCACTATGTCAATCTGTTGTACAGTCTACGGTCCAGGTACACTCACATTGCATGTGCATGTCATATAAGCAGAATAGCCTTTCTTATACTTCAGGGTTTGCAGTGTTAATTTGAGCAAACACCACCAGGACCACCACAAATTAGCAGGAGTGAAATTTGATGGTGACTGTGGTAACACCTCCTGGCTTTGTGTCAGGTTCTGTCCTCCTCCTTGCTCTTACAGTTCACCCATAGGCTGGAGAACAAGAAATCCCACCCTGTGCTCTCCCCTGTTGCTTTTTTTCTCCGCTGGTAAACTGGAAGTTTACTACCTTGTTGATTAACAACTTGGAGTGACTTCCTCAACTACTGTCAAGGCGGTCTCCATCAAATGAACAGAACAAAGGAAATGAGGAGGTCCTAAGCTGGCACAGGTGTTTTATCAGCAGGAGATGACCCTGAGACAGGTACCTGACCCTCAGGAAAAATGTTTAGGATTTTTGTTTTGTACTATTTTTCACATGGGAAGGATGATTTAAAAGCATTCAAAAACATGTAATCACTGAAGTATGATTGTGATTTCATGTGGCATGGGAATATGGAAAAAAACACTGAAAAATAAGCCTGGACAGGAAAGATTTTACACATATGACAGTGGCACCAATGTGCCATTGTGTGGTCTTTGAAAGCTAATAGAAATCCTTTGCTTTGCCACAGGCATATCAAGCTCATCCTTTCATCATTGTTACTCTTGTCTTTCCATTTCATGGTCTGATGTGAAGCAATTTTTAACTTCTGAGACCAGTTTTAAAAATCACATGTTAAAGTATTTAAAAGCACCTTTATTTGGATGTTTGCAAATATATTTAATAAAATAATTCAAAAAAATAATGCCAGATATATTTTCCAGAAATTGCAATCTTTTTTTCTATTATGCACCTGAGGAATTGTGCACACTGGACTCTGGCTGACCCATCATGCTGTTTATGCTGGATGAGGAACATGTGGTGTGCAGTGTGAAGGTGGAAAAACCCAGTGTATCCAGGTGCAAATTTTGAATAAGCATTCAGTAAATCTTGTACAAATTCTTACTACTTTTATGGACTCCAGGAAATATATGGAATGCTGTTAATGCAGATTTATAAGTAGGTCCAGAGATAACTGACATATCAAAATCTTCTGAAGATTGTCTTTCTCCTTTCATACTTCGTACCTATTGTAGATACACATAGTAGAAAAGATAGTGCTTATAGTTATAGAAGGTGGAAGAACTCTATAAGGTGCACTAAAATCAGACTTCAGACTCTGAAATGTAATTCTCAGCTGTGCTACTCACATAGTGCTGCTTATCCTCCTTCCTGAGGTCAGATTCTCATCTGTAAAATAGACGTAACAATACGTAGCCTTAAAAGCTGCGATCACAAAGTATTAAGACTGTTTGTAACTGTCATGTGAAAATGAAAATGTTTTTATTATGGCTTTGAGAAGATTTCTTTGCACAACCAAATGTAAGGACTGTGTATTTACTAATATCATATGGTGCAGAATACTAAGTAATTAATTATAAATTATTTTTTATACTTACCATGATTAAGTTCTTCATTAGTAATGTTAATATAATCAATGACATTTTAGAAAGGAATATCATCTTTCTTATGAAGTTTTAAAAGCATCCCATTCCTCCTTCTTTGCTTATTTTAAAATTCTGCCATTATCTTTCTTTCAAGCCCTGGCAAGTGTTTACCTCAGGCTTGGCTACTGAGAAAGTGGGCAAGGAGTGCTACAATTTATACTGCTTTCTTGGTTATGTTCCCTTTCAGAACTTGTGTGTTTCCCAAGGCCTGTGGCTTTTGAGTTGTTTGCCAACCTCACATACAAATATTTAAGTTATAATTCTCCAGATCACTCAGAAATGGAGGGAGTTGGGGGGTATTGGAGGGGTGCTAAACATTTCTCAGTGTAGTTTCCATTCCAGATGAGGAAGGTTCAGAAGAATAGATATGTTTTGAGAGTTCAAACTTATATTTCCAGCTATGTAATCACATGTACTTTTAAATCTTGGAAGACAATGAAATACTGGAAACTCAGGGAGAAGTCTTTCATATCCTTGATCCTATGAGCTGTCCTGAATGATTGGACCTAAAAGCGTTAGAGAAGGATGGACTTCTTGCCTGACTGTCAGCAAAGTTGATTATTAGCCTTCCTCCCTGTTCCCAGAGCTAAAGATCTACTCTATGCTCTAACAGTGGTGAATGTGGAATAATATTTAGCATGTAGATAAGGCAGATAGAGGGCTTATATGGCTCTAGTTGGACAAGTATGAATGAAAACAAGGGCAACTAAGTCTGGATTGTCAGGTGCATTGTCAGTGATGTGTATTTGCAGGACAAGTTTATCAGGGTTTTAAAAAAGGTTTCTCTCTTTGCTAGATACTTATCTGTCGAAATAGTAACTTGTGAAATATCACACAAAAAAATAAAGCAGGTTGTCGTCCAGAGAAGAGGACAGAGGCAACTGCTTCTCTTGTAAAAGTCAGTTATGTAATAAAAATGTACCCTGAGACTTCAGTGTAGGTCATCAAAACCTGTCAGCAGTGAGTAAAACTAGAATGTGTGTGGTTTTGGGTATTTTTTCAAATCATCTGAACAATGTAGTTAACTCAGAAATTGAAAAATAACAACTTTGTTATACTTTAACTACTTCACTGCTGGTTCCTTTCAGCAGGAATATGTAGGTACTGCCCTTAGCTGTTAGGTGAAAAAATAACCACAGGAGTCGGATATACTAATGCTTTCTGCTTGGAATTGTTAGGGTGGGAACCATGATTCCTTCTCCATGCATACAAATTCCATGTTCCTTCTGTTACTGCTCACAAAGAAGGAAGGAGGTGATACAGACTCTTTGCAGTGCCAAAACCCTCAGCTAGCTCATAGGTGCCAAACAGCCAAGCAACATTTCATCCCTTCCTGGATGCCAAAAGCTTCAAGTATCCCTGCTCCACCTGCCAAAAACTCCAACTTTGTCCTGACAACTCCTGCAGTGCAATCCTGTGTTGTCAATATGAAATTCTGCAACACACTGACAATGGAAAAATCTGGATGCAGTATAATACTGAAAAACATGCTGGGATTCGCCTTCAGTTTAGTACCAGAATGAATTACGCTCTAAATATTTCCTGTGTGTGTCTCTTTTGCATGTTTTATTTTCCAAAACTTGAATTTGAATTTATCCAAAACTGCTGTAGAATGAAAATACATTGCAGAATTCAACACTGCAAGCGCTGAACTGCATCTGAGCCCCCAGATGTATTCTTTCATGTTGCTGAATAAATCAGTCATTTGCCTTTTGGCTCATTTCTTGCTGGTGCTTCTCCTGGTCTGTCACTGAGCTTTACCAGCTTGTGTTTCTGAAATGCTGCTCTTGTTACCAGGCACCGGGTCCGTTTTGCAGTCAGTTCCTAGTGCATGGACACCCCAAGTGCCCATGTGCAAGGAATGGTTAATGCCAAGCCAAGTGCAAGGAATGGTTAATGTGACTGAAATAATGTTAGTAATATTAAAACTAGTAACTTCTAAACATCTGCTTAAAATAGCTGAGTTTACTCCCAAGTGTTTATCGGTCTAAAATAATGATGCATTGTTTTTTGTCCAGGATTTTATAATTCCAGATACGTCCTTTTTAACATACACAATAATACACAATTTACTTTGGTACATATAAGTAAAAGATTTATTAAACTTAATGACATATACAGTGCACAATTAGGTAACATATAATGCACCCAGCAACAGTAGAAATATATCAGGAAATGTCTTAAACCTGTCATAATGAAACAAGTGAAAGTTTTTCTGCTAAAATCAGGTAATGCAAGATCTCATTAATAATTCTTATTTGTCTGGAAATAAGGTTTGACTGTTCTTCTATTTAGTTGCTGCCACAACTGAAATAGCTTTTCCTAAATCTGTAATCTGCATTCTACACCTTACTTAGATTGTACAAAATAGAGGTGTAAATCATTTTTATATGTGACCTTAGGAGGGAAAGATTTCTTGTATAGTTTGTCGCAAAGCCATAGACATAACAGCCAGAGTTAAGAGTGAAGGATATGGTTCTGAGGTAGAACAGCATTATCCAGTGATTATCTGCAGGTAAATACTTGTTCTTTCAGTTTTGCACTCTGAGCATGGATACAGTCATCAGTGCAATTTGATACCTTCTCCACCAAGTGTAGTGTCTGGAAAGAAGAATCTGGGAAATGCATCACAGAGCCACTCGGGCAGGATATTTTCCCTTCAGTGCCACGATTCCTTGTGCTACCTTTGTTTGGAGCCTTTGTAGGTGGGAGGAGAAGAAAATGGCATAGTGCAGTGCTGCACATTGAAGATTAGTGAACAGCAACACAACCTTGTGCTTTGGAAGACTCTGAAAGTCAGGATAGTCTTAACAGTATTTATGGGTTGTGAGAGTGAGAAGAGGCAATAAAACGGAAATGCTTCATCTCTGTTCAAAATACCATCAAGGATTAAATTCACTCCTGGGAGGAGGGCCAGTACTGAGCTTTGGGTATTGCTTAATTCGGGACTGAAGTGGTGTTTATACCCTTCAGTAAGTTCTTTCACTTTGATTAATTTAATCTGAAGAATCTAAATTTTGTATGGAGAAGTTTAGTTCTAAGCTGTGTGTTGTTAAAAAGCAAAATGATATAGCTATGCCAACGTAACTCCTTATGGGGATTTTCTTTCAGAGTTTGGCATGCTGTTTAGAATTAATACAAACCACTTTGATAAGAAGCCATGAGAAAAACCAAAGAGCACTCACCAAGAGAGCTGCAGTGACTTTGGCATAGTAGCAGATACATGGGTAAATATTCCTGCACAAGCAAGTCCTTGCAGATTATGAGTCTTATTTTTTGAGCCACACCACTCTAACCTGTTTGAGTAGGACATTTATATATCTACCCAGTCTTGGACATGGTCTGAATTGGAAGATGCTGCCCAGAGGTTGCACTTAATCTCTTCTAGGAGCTGGCAGAGCTGGGCACCCTGCTCTGAGGAAGTGCTCGGGGTCACAGGGCTGAATTTGGGGTGGCTTGTGTTGATACATACATGGCAGAGGGACTGTGACTTGGGGACACTTGCAGATGAGTCTGAGCATTTGGTCTGTATATTTCTTTCATTACACACTCTCTTAAAATAATTCCCATGTGTCAAATGCAGTGTACTTGGCTTGTGTTTGTGTTTAAAGAGAAAATGTATGTTAAACACTCTGGAAAGCAAACATTTAAGGTATCGGAGCATTTCTATTGAGAAGCTGAATCCTTGTTACACTGAATGCTAAACATTTACATATCCAAGCCTTATGTAATGGTTGTCTGAATAATAATAAAATTGCATAAACTGACCTTCATTCTCTGGCACTGCATCTCCTTTGAAGTCTGCATGACCAAATTCAAGACAATTATGTCATCCTTCATAACAGCCAAACAAAAGTTTGGCCAAATAATAATTTTTCTCCATATAATAGCACTGTGTTTGATTTTTGCAATGTGTGTCAATGTAGCTGTTGTTATTTACTGGGTGTTACAAGTGACAGTAAAAAAATGCCCTTGTTTTAGATTAATGATCAGCCCTTGTAACATCTGGATTTCATTTATTTTACCTTAGTGCCCACTTCTGCTATACTCGGTTACTTTGAGTAGTACTTTGCAAGGCAAATATGGCCTGAAAACACACACACACAAATAATTTGCAGAACATGGTGTTAAAGTATGTGCCCATATGTGCAGAAGCAAAACAGAGCCCTGTATAGAAGAGAAACTGGCACTAACATTTTTCCCCCTGTCCAAATCTACCAGTCCTACACTTTCAGTAAAATTCTCCGTGTACAAGGTTGCCTCTGTCAGTTAAAGGTTGTCAGCAGAGACTCACATTGCACGTTACTGGGCCTCAGACCTTGAGGAAACCTTGGCATACTGTCATCTCCGTTTTTGAGACTCTGCCTATGTCACTAAGTGCTTCAAAACTTGTAGTTTATTTTCCCCCGTCCTCTGATTCAAGTGATCTTTGCCCAGATGCAGGCACAGTGTCATGATTTATTCTTTTCTTTCTTTCAAAGTTAATTATAGATTGGATACATAAATTGGGATGAAATATTTGAAACCACCTTTACAATATAAACTGAATTAATTTCTGCAGAGAACATTATATAGTTTTTAAACCTTGCTTTGAACACAGTGTTTGCATCTAACTCTGTTCACGAGTGATGCTTTTGGAATGTGTACAACTCCTGCTAGCATAGCTGGATCCAGTGGAAGTGTGATGCTTTTTGCCATCTAGTTCCACATAAAGAGCAGCAAATAATCTAGGTAGTGTTTATAGCTGTTTTAAGTTATTTTATCAGGATTCAATACAGCAGTTGTGGCTTATCGTGTTACAACATGGGTGCACATGTGCACGTACATGCACATGTTTATGTGTAAGTACGTACTTTCACAATGAATATGCTTCATGTATGTATTGCACTTAATTTGTTGCAAAGTTAAACTGCTAAAGGAAAAACACTTCCTTTCTAAGATGGTTCGGCAAAGCTTCACTGCTGAACCACACCAGAATTATGACTGAAGACAATAAAAACATGAAAAATCAAAGTTAAGAAGCAAACCATGAGTGCAGTCCTGAGGTACAATAATACTCTTTTGTGCCCAATTGCAATTAGCTCTTGATTTAATTCCTAAATGAGCTTCCAAGGTTTTGTTGGTTTAAATCACGATGCTGATGATCTTTTCTTTATTTTTCTTCAATTTGGTACCATGGTGTAGACAAATGTAATATGTAGAGTTTATGAAACCAGACAGCTAGTAAATCAGTATTATTTTGCTAGTAAATTACTAAGCCAGTGCAAGCTGCTTTTAACTCTTTCCCATGGGACAAATAGTTTGAACTAGCTGGAGTTTAAGTCAACACTGTGGGCACTGAATTAGTCAATGATTCAGAAGGCAGCTTTGTTGGCATAAACTTCTGCTTTGATCATCCCAGTACTTACAGCTTTTTAATTAGATACAGTTCAGAACAATGGCTTTTATCAAAGCAGTTTGGTAAGTGAACAACTGGACATTGTTTAGGGCTTTAGATGACATTCTGTCTGTTAATATCATGTGGCTGGTTTTCATACAATGATGAAATTAGGATGCTTTTTGGCATTGTCACTGCTTTGTCAAAAGAAACTAGCTATTTTAAAAGAGCAGCATGTATTGCTTTTTAATATCATAAATTTAATAATTTCTCAACATATTTAAAACCAATCATTTGCCTTGGGATTACAGAGGACTAACTTTATTTTTGCACTCATAAATTTGCAAGAAGTTACTTTTGTTCATCTTGAATTATTTTCATGTGCTGAGTGATTTGTTGGGAAGTGCTGAGCTCTTCTTGCTCGAGATTGAAGGCAGTTTGTTCCATTTTCAGTGTCAGACATTTCAGAGTTGGCTTCTGATGTAAAGTAAACCCAATGCCAGCGTGAAAATTCTTTGGGGATCTTGGCAGAGCTGGGCTCTATCATTTTTGGAACAGTAGATTGGCCTAAGTACACTTCTAAAGCTTCGCAGTGAGTGTTTGTAAAATTTGTAAACTTAGGGGACCAAGAAATCTAAGGAGCCACTGATGAGTTTATACCAACTTCTGCAGTTTACTGTTCAAATGGAGATAGTTTACCCTCTAATTAACAAATTTTTTTTTACAAGCTCAAGTTTTTTGAGGAAGGGATGGAAAAGTTTGGAAACTGTTGACATTTGTTAGCTACTTAACTGTGTGGAGTAGTGTTGTTATACTAAACCTGCCTACTTCTAAAATGTGTTTGAGTAGCCCTCAGTTGTGCTAGTCTAACTATTTGCCATTTGGGTTTCTAAAATGATGCTTGTTCAAGAGTAATGCTTACAACTGCAGTGTGAATGCATCCTAGGTGTAACAGCTCATTCACAGAAACAGACCAGTTTTCTCAAGTTCTGTGGCACATGATTTTTTTCTATTTTTTTTTTTTTAACTGTATTTAGGAAAAAATCCCTTTGCCTACACAGCATAGTATTGAGTCATATTCCTTGTATGGTGCTATTTTATAAACAGCTTTGGTTTTGTTTGCCATTCTCGCTTCAAGCTTGGTAGGCTTTTATCTGAGTCAGCTTTCTTCATGGCTCAAGATGAGCTGACTTTATCTGTACTGCTGAAGTTGAGTAGAGCTATGTTGGTTTTTTTCCCCCTTGTACCATAAAATTTGAATTACACGTCCCTCACTTTTAAATCACTTTTGTGAGGCATTTTGGAAGAAAATAGGAATTATTCTTGTTCACATGAGCTTACTTAAGTTATTTCTTAGAGAATATACAGATAACTAAAGTGTGTTCATCTGGTTTAACATTAGGATCTATACTGACCTCTTGCGCTTCTCTAAATTTAGTCACTCATGAAAATGTTTTCAGTATTTTAAACATCCTTTTTTTTGGCACTTCTGAAGACTTAGATGTTTACTTGGGTGCAGCTTATTTAGTAATGTTTTTGTCTCTTTGCCTTATGTTTGTGAACAGATAGCCCTTTGGAAGGTATTTCTGTGTGCTTGGTTTTTGGGAGGGTGAGTAAAGTTTCTGAAACACCATCTGATTAACCTGCGCCTTCATATGGATGAAAAATTAAAATGGTCATGTGAATTTAATGCCTTTGTTTATCCACTAAGATCTGCTCAGATGCCCACTGACATCAATGGGAATAAAAAAATGGCTGGATAAACAGCTGTTTCAATAAAGCTTGGATGAACTCTATCTTCTCTCATTTGTGATTGCATTGGGGAAGAGTAAATATTGGTCAATACTCTCTGTTACCTGAGATAAACGACTCATTGTCTCATTTTGTCCACAACATGACTTTCCTTCATAATGATGTTAATAGCTATTACGTTATGTTTGCAGTAGCTTACGTGCAAACTATCACCACAGTGATTAGAGAAATTGGTGTTTTCATCTCAGTTTGGGTGTAATTTAGGGTTCTAAAAATCTTGATTTCTTTATCAAGACGAGCTCATTGCATGTCTGACAACTCTCAGGGAACCATTATGTTTGACATTTTGTTTGTAAAGATCTGTGCATTTTTTTTTCCAAGACAGAAATCTTAAAGGTTGCAGGACAGAGCAATGAAAGTAGCATGTAGACGAAACAGAGGCTGCACAGTTGTAATGAAGTCAAAGAAATGCTTGGGAAAATCCTGAATTTGATTTTCCTATGCTTTCTTCATGAAGAAAATCATAAACCCGAAAGTACTCTGTTGGAGCAGGACATTATTGAATAATTTGATTCATATTACTTTTTAATATTAAACTATTATGCTAAGCTACCATATTTTAAAATGTTTTGAGAATTGTCTCTGGGAAACGTCAATTTTCTTAAACAGGATACAATGCAAGTAAAAAAAGACACTTTTTAAGGGATCAAGCAGAATCTTGGTTTTTATTACAAATCTTTAATTTTTATATTTATGGTGTCTAGTAATAATGTTTTTGAAGCCTGTGTAAGTGAATAGAAGCTGGTGCCTAAAAATCACTCTTTCCTTTTCCCCAATCTCTTTCAAATGAACAGCACTTTTGAAAATGAAGTTGTATTCTTGGTTTGCTTCCCTGTCTGCAATTCTGGGCGTGCACTTTCTGAAATATTTGGGGTGCTTAATTTCTGTACTACTGCTGAATGCAAGCATACTCAAGGAGATAAAAAGTGACTTTTGTCCTCTTCATTAGTCCTGGATGTGAAACTCCTTTGGTCAGGATTTTCAAGAGCCTAGCAGCCTGCTTGGAACACGATGCCTGGTCTGGCTACATGAGATCAATTGTGTAGTCCCTACACAGTGTGTTGAACATACATATGTTGGGAATGACAGGATATTTAGACATAGCAGTCCATTGACAGAAGGCAAGGCATCAAATACACTGTACCTTCAAAGACTCTGCTGCTATTCCCATGTAATTATTATACAGTAAAGAAATATATTTCATTAAATATATATAAAATAGTAAATAAATTTGAGATACTGTAAATAAGCAGCAAAGTAATATACTCAGTACTATTAATGCCAAGCAATAAGACATGTACCAAGTCAATTAATGGTTTTTTTCTCCTCTCCATTCTTTTTTTTTTTCAGTCCTCCAGAATTACTCGCTCTGATGAAGATAAGGAAGGCTCCTGGGATGCCTGGGGGGCCTGGAGTGATTGCTCACGGACCTGTGGGGGGGGAGCCTCTTACTCGCTGAGGAGATGTTTAAATGGCAGGTAATCCACATGCTTATGTGTATTTATTCTTCTGCAGCTCTCCTATGTTTTCCTGTTCTCTGATAGTGTCTACAGAGCAGCATTGTTACTTCTGTTTCTGGAACCAAGTACTGTCTCTAGATCAGGTGTTATGAAATCCTGCTTTTAATATATTTTTGTAATACATTAGATAAATACCCGAGTCTTCAACTTTGTTAGAACTTTACTGTGCTATTAAATATGTTTGTGGAATAACAACAATGATTTACAGTCGAATACTGAGAGAAGTTCCTGTCACTGTAATATAAAGCATAAGGTGAGCTACCTTCATACAAATTAACCAGCACTTGAACATTACTTGAAATAATGCTCAAGTGCAGGCTCCTTCATGCCTTCACTGTAGTGGGATGTGACTTACTCCACGTATAGATGTATCAAATGCTGCTTTCTGTTAGGAAACTCTTCCTCTGCCAGTTCTTTCTATGCAGTGGTCCTGCTGTCCATATGTTTTTGTGGATAAGCCTCAATGTAGCTTGAAGAGAACAGTGTATGCGGTGAAAGCAGTTTACCTCAGTAGTAAAACTGGACTAATGTAGGACTTGTTGCTACAATCCTAAAAGTATGAGTAATGCCAAAAGCTTGTAGTCAGACGAGAACAGATCCCAACCAGCTTAGAAGCATCTGTGCTGGTGTCCATAATTGCTTGCTTTACTTGAATTATTCTTAAACATTTTAAAAACTGTTGATTATGTTTAAATTTCCATTTTGCTGAGATTTTTAAAGTTAAATATTATTTTTAAATGCAATATCACTCAGGAAGTCAATTTTCCTTAAAGGCAGTTTGCAGTGTGATATGCTAGTGAAGTGCAAGCTGTATGTAGCTAAAAATGATTGATTAAGACACTGCCTGTTTCTTTTAGTGCAAAATGCACAAAGATCTTTATAAAAAGTAATATTTCCAGCAAGAAGCTGTGATATTCTACCAGTGTGTTAGGGACTATGAAACAAGCTCAATAAATTGTAGCAATATAAATTCCACTGTGGTTTTATTAATATTTGTAATGTGTTCCCCCGTGTAAAACATGTGTTTTCCATACCTTGACAAATGTGTAGTTTAAAAGGTTTTTTCTGTGTTTTATTGTTGTTATAATGTCCAGGAAATGCGCAATTGTGACATACAAATGTGAAAACTTTATCATAAACATCTTTAACTTGCACATTGTGATGCAGTCATTCTTGCAGAAGATTGGAAATTTGAGACATGTAACATCTTGAACTTGGAGAGTTGTACCTTCAGCTGAGCTGGTTGAACTCTTGCTCCAGGCATTCATTGCGGTTTCCTTTTCAAATGACATATTTCAATCCCTCACACATATTAAAGAATTTTTAATATTTGCTATCAATTTTCATACAAAAAGTGGAAAATTTAGTCCAAGCTGTAAAATACAGAATGGGAATTACATTCATGCATTAGCTAATGTGAGGCAGTTCTTTTGGAGGGCTTGTTCTAAAACACTATTCCTGATTTTAGAGATGTCAATAATTATAACGTCAAATCATTTGAAATGTGTTTTCAGTTCTTTTGAGGACTTGATTTTGCCATTCTTGAGAAGAATATCTTACCCTGTGCCAGTCAGTTATTGAGAATTTTGGCAAACTGTGTCCCTAAAAAAAAGTGTAAACCCACACATCCCCATGTTTATGAGACCACAATAAATAATTATGACTTGATTATACGCCTGTTATTTCAGCTACTAACAACAGACTTCGCTGAGGATCTGATTGCCTGGATTTCAGGATTCACATGCATTGGGCACCTTAGAAATGCATGCATTCTATGAGAATTTTAAATTTCATTTAAAATTATAAATTGTACTTGCCTGTCTTGGGGTCAGTAAAAAAACATGCTGTTCTTCAAAAGTATTGCATTGTTTTTTGGGGAGAAACAAAAAGTTTGAGGCTGATTTTTCTTTCCTAAACAAAAAAGGAGAAAATAAAATTAATGTTCATTAACCCTGTGCTTGATTAAAGGATTGCTTAGATACTTTTTTCCTCTGGGTTACATAACATGGATTTAGAACTAGCTTTGCTGAAGTCAGCATAGATGAGGCTTAGGGATACCTGTGAAACCTTTTTCACAAAATAAATGTGTTTTTCATAAGGTTTGCAGTAAATTGGGCTTACAGGGCAAGCCACACATTCTTTGCCGAAGAGAGACAGCAGTGTAACCTGTTGAGTCCCCAGATCCCCTTTGTATTTAAACCTTGTGTTTTGAGTCCAAATTATGGTAGGGCAGTAGCAATAAAATTCTAATTTTCAGGAGAATAACTAGCTGTAAAACAGGCAGGGTCGTGTTTGCTGTTCTGCAGTGTAACCATTTTTACTCTGCTTTTCAGGAACTGTGAAGGTCGGAATATTCGATACAAAACCTGCAGTAGTAATGTGAGTCTGGCCTTTAATCCTATTTTACTTATTCAAACAATGTGTTAAAGTTTAAGAAATGCTGCTTCTTGTTTAAAATCTCATGGTGCATAATTTTCTTTCCGTCATTATTACCATTTTTAAAGATTTCAGTCTGCATGACACCAAGAGGTCTCAAATTTAGGCTTCCCAAATGGACATTTTCTTTTGAAATTATAGTGCCAATTGTGATTCAGAATGTTCTATATCATTTATTAGAAATGTTACACATTTTTGAGGATTAACAAATCAGGTCTCATCTTAAACTAGGAAGTACTTTTCCTGGGGGCGCTGTCTTTCAGATGAAGCCTTAGACTGAGCGCCTGATGATTTTTGATCATTAATGATACAGTGACACTCTTCATGTGAACAAGAAGGTTAATCACCTGTGTCCCTTTCAAATCTTTAATTGGATAATTACTCCTTACATTCCCTTTGTTTGCCTAAGTCCATATCTTTATATGTCTATATGCAAATCATGTATATTTAGGTACACTGGTAGAGATGATTTCCGTGACTGAATGTAAAGCTGGAGTTCTGACTATACAGTTGCTGTTACTGTCATGCAATCACATTTTATTTTTACAGACACATTTTATGAAAACCAGTCACACACAGCATACTTCATGACTTGTGCTCAACCGATTTGTAGTGATGCTTTGTGCTGTTTAAACAGCTGCTGTCTTTTGCTCCAGATGTTGTAGTCTGTTTAAGGTATGCAGCTCATGCAGGACTTTGTGATACCACTGATCAACAGACCATGTGTACAAACACAATAATTCAAGATGGTTTACAGTCAGCAGTCACCCCCTTGCACAGGTTACCTTACAGTACAATATGACATTCATATAATCCCATTCCAGAAAGAGAGAATGTAGATGTGTAATTAAAGTAAAAGCATATTATTTTTATTTTACTGTAGTGCATTTGATTAGTCTGCTTCTGACTCTGGGAGAAAGGCAGCAACTTTCACACAAATACCCCTTAAAAGGTGAGGCCTGGTGTTTCTTTGGTTTGAATTATACTCGGATGAGAGCAGGTGATAGTCATATCATGGCTGGCCCTGTGATTTCTGCCAGCCGCAGGCAGCTGTGAAGTATGACCCGTTCTCCTTAGGAGGCCTGACACTGGAAGTTACCCAGTAAATATGTTGAACCAGTGTACCCCCTGGGAGAACTGGCTATTCCCATTCTTCAGTTTGCCACACCTACAGTTTCTTGTGTGCCAGTTGGCTTCTGCCTTCCTGAAGAACAAGGCTTGCTAGCACCTTGAATTGCTCTAACACTCCACTCCTCAGTGTTGGATGGATTTTCCACCTTAGTGGCTAACAGCTGGCAGAAACTAGTGGAAGTGATTAATGAATCAGGCCCTGTGCATGCAAAAATCAGGAGACCAACCCTGTTATTTTCTCTTTCAGAAGAAAAGGCCTAGCAGTTTTGTGTACAATGTCCTTAACTCAGAAATAAAAATGCCACATGCAAAAAATGCCATAATCTTTTAAAGCTGTGCAATAAGCCAAGTTGCAGCCAAGCAGTATGTAAGCAATAAGCAAACTGCCACCATAAAATCCATTTGCTACATTCCTTATCTAGATATAGAGTTGTATGCATTGTATACAGTAATATACCTCTGTTTGCTTGATCCGTGCACTTACAGCTTCCTATGGAATGACACAAAAATGGCAACGCTGTATAACTTGTTCATCCAGCAAAACGACTAGAAAACTACTCAGTGTACAGAAAAAGGAGAAAGAAGAGATCAATTTAGGCATATTTCCTGCTGTCAGCAGAGGTCTGCATACTTTTAGGATACGTAAGAGCAATTGTGGACACTTCATTTTAAGGATTATGCAGTAAAAATCTGATGGAAATGAAGGCACTCTATGCTTCAGCATAGAGAAAATTAAGATGATTACCATATCCTTTCTGAACTCCCAGGGAGTTTTTCTGAAGTCACTGGGGCCTGTTTCTTAACTTTAGGACTTATTTTAAAGTGATAAGTGGCAAGCATCTTGTATGTGAGTCTGTTTGAATTTATGATGATTCAAATGTTAATTTCCAGACAGGAAGCTGCCTTTACAGTTCTGCTTTTGGGGCATGTCTGAAAGGGATCAGATTTCCACTCCAGTTCAGATATAGCCAGAATCTCTTGGGAATGGTTTTTCCTAGATTATGGATCAGATAATGGGGAACTCCTGAGAAAATATATTTCATGAGATTTCCACTGTTAATACACTTGATCTTTGAATTTGGCGTCAATGAATTCAAACCCAGTATTAGACCTGACTTAACCTTGAAATGGGAGCTTACACCTAATGTAAACCTGGGACTACTAAGCTGGTTTTGTTTCAAATGATATAATTTTCCCCAAAGCATTATTTCTAATGAATGCTTCTCACCTTAGGAGTAAAATTTTGGTTTGAAAATTAAGAGTTTAAACTAGCTTCTTTCCATATTAGTAGGTATTATTGTTAACCACATGGGACATTCAGTATATATACAGTGTGTAAAGTTGTCTGCAAATGTAATTTTGCTACATGATACATTTCACCACTAACATCTATATTGGGGAATACAAATGAAGCACAACTTAATAGGTATGTCATTCTAATGAAAAGAACAAGAATCATTTTACCAGAAAATTGGTTTCGTCTGGATTTGTAATAGAATAGTAGTAAGTTCATTGAACTCCAGAACAGTTCCAGAATAATATTAGTGATATTTCAATCAAAAAATTAATTCAAGGTCTTAGCAACAAAATAATTGCTGAGATTAAGGCATATGTATAGACTGCTTATCTTTCTATCATAACTGAGATGCCAGGCACATGATTTCATAAAACTATGTGTGTGCTTTCAGCTTTTCTTATAGAAAGTTTAGAGAAATAAACTATATAAATGCTTCATTATATGCTGTTCAATGAGATTTTCAGTCTTAACCCCCATTTTCTATATTTCCATTTTTGTATATACTGTTACATTCTAATGTTATGATGTGCACTATGTGGAAGTGTTTAAGATAATCCTTTAGGGTCCTATTCATAGAACAAGCTATTTGGGCCATTTCCCCATAAATTTCACATTCTTATGTGCCAAAAAGTCACTTTTACATTTGCAAGGGTGACTGTTCTACAGTAAGAAAAATTATTTTGTAACAAATTTGCCCCTGTTTAATTCCATTGTAAACTTTTATTATATGCAGATAATGCTCACACTTGTTCAACATATTCATCAGATTATTGTCCCAGCATCAACTTCTTTGCCAGCTCATTTATCCCATTCAGAATATTTTGGCAGAACTGTGTCTACTTTAGTCCTATAATATTTCACCTTGAGTTGCATAGTTTCACTTTAATCTATCCATTTATTTATTTTATATTTATAATACTGGTGCACTGTATGGCTCTCATGGCTAGGTTTTCTAGCTCAGGTATCTTGATTTTACTAAGAAGTGGCCTGAAAATTGCATAGGAAAAACATAGAACCTGAATCTAATTTCATAAAGAAAACAAAACAATGACTTCATTGGTTTTGGCTAGGTTTCAACAAAATGAGAATCAAAGAATAAAACTAGACAAAGGGCTAGACTTTCTTTGGTGTCATCATTTTTACTGGGAATTTTCTTGCCTTGTCTTTTGTGCTTTTTTCAACGGAGTAATTGTTGGCACGAGTCACAGGGTCTGATGCAGCCTTCATGTTTTGTACATGAACATTGCCTACAAAGATACAGATTTCCCAGGTTAGCTTTCTTTTCAAAGGCTAAGAGTGCTCACTGCCAGAACTAAAACGATACATTTCATAAGAAGCCAGCTCTTGAATGCAGTAGTTTTTAATCATCTGTCCCCAAAAGAATGGGAATATATATATATATATGCATTTTTAGCCTGCATGGTAGTCATGTCTGAAGCATCTTTTTCAGATCTGTCTGTCTCATAATATGTTCCTAAGTCATGTCATAAATACACTTGATCCCACTACAAGATCTGGATGCAATTATTTTGCTAACATTTTCGTGTATTAGATCTCATACTTATGTCTTCAGTTCCTTACGTAGTGTATGAACCTATAAACAGCCTGGCTTTGGTTCAATGAATCGAGTGTGAGACAAAAGCTATTGCAGAAGCTAGGAAATCTGAAAAATCCTGAAATTAGTAGCAAAAATATTTAACAAACAAGAAAAAAGGGTGGAATATTGAGAAGGAAGAGGGAGTGGTGGAAAGAATTGATGTCTGAAATAGGTTAAAACCAAAAAGGCATGCAAACAGGATGAGGGTTGGGGCCCATGTGTCATTGTCTGACAGTGTGGCCTTGCCCACTTCCCGAACATGCTTCACCCTTGCGTACCTCTCCCACATCTTGCCCCCTCACCCCTTTTTCCTTTATGTTTTTCAAACTCCATCTCACCTTTCTGACCCACACTAATGGAATTAACCTGACGTTTACAAGTCCTCTTGTTGTCTTGGTTACATTCCTTTCTGTGCTTAGCTGTATTTCTGTTTAGATTATAAACTCATTTCTTTATATAAAATATGTATTGTTCCCAGGAAAACAGGGATCTGAACTTGGTTGCCATCCAAATGCTGATGTAATACAAATGATAATAATTTCAGCCCTTTGCTATCCCTTTGTGATGCTCTTTTTATGCTTCTGCTTTTGAATGTAGCTCAAACATAAAGCAGGTGGAACTGGCATATGAATCGATCTGCCAGGATTGCTTTGTATTCTTTGAAGATGCCAAAACAGAATAGGAAGATGAGAATTTGCTTGCTCTCAAGCAGCCAGGAAGCATGGAAGGAAGGAGCTGCATTGTGTTGAATCAATGAGAAACATACAGTAACCACAGATTGACATCCTGACATTGTGGTGTTTGTGTCTTGGCATTGCATCAACACTGAGTGATAATGAATTGTAGCAACAGCCTGTCAAAACTTAGCCTAAAGCCACTGCTCGGCCTATTTTACAGATAGCTTTTTAACCCTTTGGGATGAAAATGCAGCTATGCATGGCTGAGTAACACTACTTCAAAATACTGCTTCTAACTTTACCTGAATCTAACTTTCCCTTATTATTTTTATCCTTAGCTACTTCTCTATTTGCGATAGTGGAAAGGAACCATATGGTATCCATATGAACTCTGAAGTCCTTTCTGCTTTTTAGCCTTGCTATAGTGGAAAATGAGAGGTGACAGATAAGCCAGAGCCAAATTCTGCTCTCATTTACACCAGTGCAAACTTGGTGAATTTCTTGGGAGTGACACTGCAGTATATAAAGGGTGGTTTCTAACAGTATTTGCTTGATGTTTTTAGAAGCTCTCACTTGGGGGATTTTACAGAGGTAAAATTCAAATAATTACAATAACTGTAATATCTCCTTGTCTTATTCCATCATTTTATGTTTTTTTAATGGCTCAAAATAGAATTAACCCAGACTAAAAAGAATACAAAATGTATTAGCATCATTCTGAGTTAGTCTCACTGTAAGGTGTAGAGCTGGACAGAGTTGAAGAGTGTTGCTGGGAATGCTCAGTGAATTGCTTGGCACTCGGTTGCAAAAGCTGTGTTGACCAGTGAAGAGAATACTGATTTTAGATGGTATTTTATGTAGACTGCAAATAAACCAGAGACATTTCTAGGTTACTGTGAAAATAATCTAAGGCATCAACAAAGTATTAAGCTAATGCAGTGCCAACTTATCCAGATTCATATGAGCAAAATGGTGTCAGAACAGGACTGTTGAGGGCATCAGACTGGAATTTGAACCATTCTCATGTATGTTTTAATCACCAGTACTGTGTGATGTGCTTCCTATTTCATTAGCTTTTTTTGAGGGAAGTTTCAGTTCTCTGATAAGGTTGAAGCTGTGTTCAGGATTAGTATTGTTAACTAATACTTAGCAATAATTTCCATGAGTTCAGCTGACACATCACAATCTTTCAGTCTTATATCCAATGAAAACAAAACTTTGTTAAAATCAGCCTCACATCTGGCTTATATGTGCAGATGGAATTCTTGGAAGAATATCCTTTCAGTCTGGCGTAGGGACTGTTTGACACTGGACATAGTTTCAGATGAAGTCTTTAGTGAGAAATTGTTTGACACACTAACTCCTTTGTCAGTACTTTACCAAAGTTATTTTCAAATAAATCAGTATTCATCTCCATTCCTGTCACCATAGTTTAATATTAACATCATTGTTTGGGTGCAATGCTTTATGTAGAAAGAGTATTCTATTTCAAACAGTTCTCATATTTGGTCTTTCAGCTGTATGTGCTGTGGCTCTGTATGGGAGGAGGTACGGAACTGCCCCATTACAACTGGAAATATATAATCAATAGTTACCAATCTAAAGTATATTTTATTTCAACAAAGCAAACCTCACCGCTTCCATGAGGTGAAGGTGTTTGGTAATTAGATTAAAGGACTCAGCACTGAAAGTTCTCCGTGTCTCCTCCTAATGCTCTTGTCCTGTTTATGAGCAAAGCTGAACAATTAATGAGACAAATTTTTATTTTTATTTCTTGGTGTATAAGCAGCAATAATACCTCTTTCATTGCTCTGACATATGAATTGATGAATGAGCGCTCAGAAATCCTTAAGTGGAAAAAGCTATTGAAAAGAGAAATATTAAATGTCAGACATCTCATTATAGTCACTTAATATATATATATTCCTTTAGAAGCTAATTCCTATTACAGAACCAGACTTTAAATGTACTACATATTGTCATAAAAAGTAGCATTTTAAATTATCCTCATATCAGTTTTGTTGCAATTACTGGAATATGTGTGATATTCTCTTACTTGCACTGCAAGCAATGGATGAAGCAACATAAATTGTTTTAATACACACAATAAAACTACAATCTGGTATATTTGTCCTAGCAGATCAGTTCTTGAACCAAGCCTCTCCTGAATAGATTCTGTGTAATTCATCAGATAACTTTATTGCACATGCAAAGTATTTCTTTCTTAAAAAAATATTTCCTTTGGTTTGTTTTCAGGACTGCCCTTCAGATGTTGGTGACTTTAGAGCACAACAGTGTTCAGCCTACAATGACGTCAAGTACCAGGGACATTTTTATGAGTGGGTCCCTGTGTATAATGATCCCACTGCACCATGTGCCCTGAAATGTCAAGCTCTGGGAAAGAACTTGATTGTGGAGCTTGCCCCAAAAGTGCTAGATGGTACTCGTTGCAATATTGAATCCTTGGATATGTGCATCAGTGGAATATGCCAGGTATGTTCATGGTGTAAATCTAATTATGGCCTTTGTTGTGAGACACTTTGCACATTAAGTGAGCACTTTTTTGTTATTTTTCATCTTCATGTATCGGTTTACTTTAGGTGTATCTGCAAGTACTGCCAGATGAATTGTAGTTCACTTACCTTTCTCTTGCACACAGAAGTTCCTGACTGCCTTATCCATTGAAATTTTAATATCTAAATAAAAGGTCAATAACATTCATTTACTCTTCTATTTATACACGTAAAAATTACTGAAACTAGTTATACTAGTTACAGCTTTCTAACGTTTAGTATGTGTGTCAGGGTGTGATGAAATTGCATAGCCGTCCATTTAATTTTATTCCTTCTCTGAGTCTTATATCTCATGAACTCTATTAAGGAGAAAAATTGATGTTTTAGAGGATCCAGCCCAGAATGGCAGGCTTTAGTGTGTATATCTGTCTTCTTGTCTGGGTGAATGAGTATATGTTGTGAATGAATGAAATGATTATTAGTATCCTTTTACTTGGAATCTAAATTTCTAGATATATTTATTATTATTTATTAGAACTATGGTATTGACCTTACATGGTGTAAAAACAGAGAGTTATAATATTTGAGGCTTGCCAGCTTTGCCCATGTCTTGTTAGCAAAGAAATATTACAAGCTTAAGTTTTATGAACAGAACAATTTTATATAGAAAGTATATGTTATTGCAATTAATTTTCTTTCTCTGCAAGTGATTGTTGTTCAGTTAAATGCCTAAAATGTATGTGGCTCAAAAATGCAGGGTATGGCCCAGTAAGCAAAATAGCTCCATTATAGGGGAAAATTTGACATATTTGGCAGAAGACTGGTGCATGGATTACAGCAACATTAATATATGGTCTGGACCTTGTGTGGGTTTTATGTTACTTCTATGTATACTGCAGTTCCAATACCAGTCATGCCAACACACAATGCATCTGCTGCCTCTGAAATAGAAGAAGAATTCCTTACAGTTTTCCTCTTCCAGAGACTGCATTTGTCTAGTACTTCACAGCAGTATCCAAGAGTGTTCATTATCCTGCACATTTAATATAGGATATACCTCAATGAACTCTGGGAGGACTTGCCAAATAATGCATTTCTTTTGTAATATTCTTAGTGATGTCTTCTCTTATAATACCAGCTTTCACCCTGGAGGATGTCAAGGCCTTTTGTAGGTGATATGTCTACAGCAGCCTTTGCTGTTTGTGTCCATTGCAGCACAGAAGTGTCATGCTGAATGTAATGGAGCTCTGTTTTATTCAGAAGCTCATGAGACTCCTGTTCAGGGTGCTGTGGGACTTTCTGTATTTCCCACAGTGATCTTAAAAATCTACTGTCTTTCATATGTAGCATAAAACTCACTTTGTCTAGAGTGGATCCAATTCTGTGAAGAGCAGTTGAAAGGGCTGCCTTCAATGTTTCTTGTTAGTATCTTGCAGTATTCATATACATATCTGACATCAAATGCTTGGAAATGTAAATAATCTGTTTTTAAAATACACCAGGTAGTGGCGGAAGAAATGAATCATTCCAGACCCAGTCACTGGAGCTGTTTTACACTGTTAATGAGAATTGATTGCTTTTCTCCATCTCCTCAATTTTTTTCTTTTTTTTATTTTTAATTCTTGATTCCACAAAAATATTTTTTAATGTGAGAGAACATCTTCAGAGGAAAAAAGCCCCAGCCTACCATGATGTTTAGGATATGTCCTGTGCTGTGACTTACGCAATTTGACTAATTTGTGACTTAAACTCATAAGCTGTGAGGTGCTTTCTCTATTTCCTTTAAGTCACTGGCTATCACCAAGGTATTTTTGCACAAGTGGAAGATGACTCCTTTGTGAAGTCTATATTTGATAATTTAGTCTTGGATAATTTTATTGATGTAAAAATGAGTCTCTGGTCATTTGCATAACCTTTTTCTCTTTGCGGACTGTTCTAAGGGTAGAGTGGTTGGTTACCTGTGAAAGGGACTGTGGGTGGTGGGAGACTTCCTCAGACACCCACGCCAAGCTCTGTTGCTACTCCTGTTCAAGCAGGAAAAGAAAACAAATTGACATCTAATCTTTCCTGAAAAAAAAAAAGGATATTTAGTCAACTGCTATTAAGAGAAAGACAGCAAAATTCTGATTCTTTACAATTGTTGCTAGAAGATCAGTCTGTTGGGTTCTGACATATACTTGGCACAGCTTGCAAATAACTTGGCAAGTGTTTTTACAGTTAACTCATCTAAATAAACATGTCATACTGCTGATGTGGATATCTTTGCTTTTATGCCTGCGGGCACCGAAGAGTTAGTATAAGGAGACTGGCTTGCCTGAGTCCTGTTCCAGCTAATGCTGGTTTTGCTCGTTTATTGTCTCAAAGTTGACAGGTTTTATAAGATCTCAGCTTCTTCTCTTCCACCCCCAACATGATTTCACTTTCATCTGTTTTCTTGTTCATGGTAAGGTAGGGCTGCATCAGTAATTCTGCCTCTTGGATTCTTGTTCAGACTCTTTCCTGGGCAATTTACAAGGACAGCGAGTTCCAGTTGTCCAGCTGCAGTTCTGATTCTTTGCACTTCTCTTAGCAAAGAGAATCAAACTAAGTAACACTCTGTCAAAGGAAATTGTGAGATGACAAAAATACTCTCTGGATAAGAGGTTTGAGGCTTCAGGGGAAGTAAAATCTAAAGGTGGTGTAGCAGGGAAAAGTTTATTGGGAAAGTTAATAAGATATTTTGGAATTGCTCGAGACTTAACTCAGCAAACCCATTTGATCATGTTCTAGTCTACTACTGCCATGCTGCTGTTACCAGAGCAAATATCTGGGGCTGTTGTGTTAAATGGGACAGGTCAAAACTTCACTGCTGGGAGGTTTTTCACACTTCTGATATTTTTTTCTAGTCTCTGCACCACTCTGAACACATTTTTTCATATAATATATTCCTGCTGTGCCCATCTGGATGTGGGTGGGGACATTTAAAAACATCTGTGTGTCAGACATGTGTGGGCAACATCTACCCAGTTACTCCGCCTGCTTTGGAGCCCTGCCTCTCCTTGTTTTTTGGTTTTTAATTCATGCAGATCTGCTTTTTTTCTACCAGAATGCAGAATGGATGTTACTTGTGTCGGTACCTGAAATGGTTACAGTGATAATTTTCCTAATATGGAGTAATGTGTTTGGGCAATAAATACATGCATCACCCAAAAAATCTGGAGTCCTAAGGAGCAGCCTGAGTAGTTCTGTCCTAGGCTGTCACAATTAGGTCAAAGATGATGTAAATCCTGTGTTGAACTTTCCATGTAGTGTCAGCAAGTTGTTTGTGTTCCAATAAAGGCAGACACCACACTATGCTTTGTAGCATATGGCATAAATTTAGCTGACATCAGAACACATCCCATATGTCGAGTGGAGTGCCATCAACTTTTGCCATGCTAGTTCTCTTCTGTCATGTGTCATGATGTGGCAAGTAGGTGTATCTCTCACCACTAAAGCACTCATATGCTTGATGTAAAGATCTGTTGTGGCTTTCATTGGAAGCAGTTTCTGTAGGCTTTTGGAAGACTATTGCACTTTTTTTTAATGAGCTTTGCTAGTGTTTAAAACTTAAAATCATAGCAGGTTATTGTTATTTTCTGAATCTTGACTCCTTTTATTCTGAGAATTGCTTTCTCAAAGTGCTAATTTAAGATGTTTCATGTACTTTCCCTTTGAGTTCCTGTAGATACATCTTATTGCCTGTAATTGTTAAAAGGCTACCCAAGACACATGGAAGGTTTGGTGTTCAGTTACTTCAAAAAAATGTTTCCTTTCTATCCAGTGTTACTGCAGACTGTGTTTCTCACACGTTAATCAGAACAGTTAATTCTTAAGTAGCAGTTAAAAAACCTTTTTTTCAAAATGAACATTTATAATATTTTAAAAATATTTCAAAATAATAAGAAAAAATGTCCACATTGCCTTTTTCTCCTTTTTATCCTTCAAATGTCAAGAAACTTATTCATAGGGAAGAACTGATTTGGAGGTAGCTCTGTGTTAAGTCAGCCTTTATACTGAACTTGGCATTCTTTCCTAGGTACCATTAAGTAGCCAGTGCATGGAGTAAAGTATGTTTTGAAGCATGGAGGAGTCTCTGCTTAGAGACCTGTGCTCTGTCTATGTATTACTACAGGCACCAGTGTTGGCAGTCTGGACCTGATCCAGAGAGACTAGGGAAGACACTCGTGTAGATACAACAAAACTTTCTGGCTCTGAGCTACATATCAAAATTTTCATATGACTACACATACATGTGACATAAGTCACAAAACTGAGCAGAGCAGGGAGCTCCAGCTGCAGTTCAGCTGGGAAATATTGGTCGCTCTCCAAAAGTCCCACTGATGAGGCTGTGCTGAGCTTGGGTTACCACATCCTATGTAACTTGCCAGCATCCATAGCCACAGTGAGTTGGTTTTCTTGCCTGACAGAGGATCTTGGCAGTGCCCAGGCCAGCAGACCACAGAACCACACTCCAAGGGCTGCACTTGTAATGCCACAGCCCACTTTGGTATAGTGGTTCCACTCAGTATAGTGGATGACATTGGCAACTGAGAGATGTGCTTTTACCCTAGGTAATAGGATATTCTCAGAGACTGAAAAGTCTTTTGGAATCACTTGGTTTTTTTGCAGCTGCCCACTGCTGCTAGAAACTGATGTCTCTTTCCAGATCTTGTCTTACTCTCCCTCCTACTGTTTCTTATGAAGAAATACTCCCCACAAGGATTTCTTACTGTCTATCCTTTCTTGTCAGAGAAGTGGTGGATTTTTTCGGATCTCCAGTTTCTTATCTGTATTTCTCTTTCCTAAGTGATTCTGTGAAGTTTTGGTTTTTTTAGTGAGCTTTGTAGAAATGCAATTTTATTTCCCAGCCCAGCAAGATCCTAAAGCATGTGAGCAGTGATAGTAGGAAAACTCATGATTTGGGTGTCGTCTTGAACCTAGAGCCTTAGTAACCTTCAAATCCCCCAGTGCTTAACTTCACCTTCATATGGCAAGGCAGACTTGGCTGGACTCAGCCAGAAAAGCAGCAAAGTAATCTGATTTCATATATTGATTTCTTTTTTGAAACCATTTTCTCAAAAACAAGAAGCCCAGTAGGAGTTTGTGTCCTATCCTCTGAGTGTGTGTATGTGTATTTCTTAAAATGGAGACCATGTGGTAAAGGATGCTTGGTCCCCTACTGGGTGGTCCTGTACTCTCTTAGCTGCTCTAGCATGTGACAGATCCTGTAGTAAGAGTTAAATGTTTTGGAAACACTTTGCTTTATGTGATGGAAGTGGGTTTAAAGAATTGCAGAACACTCTTTAGCCTCTTGCCTTCAGATATAAAATGTTTGTGGAAATATGTAGAAGGTCTTTTTAGGAGCCCTTTAGTATGCAATGAATTTTATGCATTGCACTATTTATCTTCCAGGGTTTTTATTGCTTTACATTCTTTTCCTCTGTATGGATGGCTGGGGAATTTGAGCATCATGGTGTCTCCTCATGCCCATCATTCTGACTTACTTTATGCTTCTGTTCTGAGGTTTGCATTTTGACACACTTTGCCTTTACCCCCTGCTTTCTCATCTATGAACAACTGAAAATCCTTACACAGAGGAAATTTGCTTACTTCCACTGCCACTAATACACATTCAGCTTGGCAACCGGGATTGCTGCTTCACTGCCTGGGAAATGATGGACTAGGACAGTTGCTGTTAATCAGAGTACATACTCAATGTCCCTGAAGGGGCTATATTCTGTTTGTTAACATATGCTGAAGCCCATGTCAGGTTGTCTGGGCTGCTACTGACCTGCACTGGCTCAGTTGCAGAGATGTGAGGACCTGTGCCACAAGTAGGCCTTTGTTAGGCTGAGTTTAGACACAACTGAAGAGTCATGAGACTGGACTCTGAAGACAAAATCATGTTTCAGATAAATTTAAAACTTCAATGAGGGTAAATCAGAGTTTTAAAGTGGTGCTTGAAAACTAATATTCCACACTAATTTTAGAAGTCATTAAAATAAAATAAAAAAAAAGGAGTGACTTAATTGGAGGGATATTCTGGTATCTCTTCCTCTGTTTGCCAGAATCAATTACTTGTAGATGATGAGCACGGGAAAGAGACAGTGGGAGTTTTTCCTTTATATTCTGTCCAGGGACATATTTTATCTGTGTAGGAATAAAGTGAAAGCTGAAATTATCACAAAACAAAGGATGTGAAGATTGCAAATTAAATGAATAGATGGGCTTTGAATAACAGCAGGGTTTTACAGGAGGGCAAAGTTACATGGAAAATATTGACTAAGTCAGAGCAGGACTTTCACACGACAGGTTTTATATTCATGTTTTTATTACCATGAATTCCCATAGCCATATTTAAAATTAATTATTTGTTGTGTGGATGCAGACATTCCTAACATCTTCCTGTACTGTGATTCTGTGCTGACAAGTAGAACAGGAGAAAATGCAACAAGCAGACATTGATGCAAGAAGGTCTGTGTGCTGTGATGGCACACGTGACTGTATAGTAAAATACATGCTTACTTTCTCTGAGTTTTTTGATTTTTTTGTGTGTGTTTGTAGAAATAGAAATCCTGTTTCTCTGACCAAGATCCTGAGGATTTTAATTTTCCCTGTTGAGGGTGATTCTAATAAACTACAATAGAGTTTTATCTTTTTGAGCATGTAAGATTTTTTCACTATTTTCTTCTACTGGTAAATGTTGAAATAAAATATGTGTCCTTTCTTAGTCAAGTTACAAGACTTGGAGAAGATATTTTTGCCAGAAGTATTTCTGAGGTTATCTTGTATTTTGTGCAATGCTGATAACCTTTAAAAGTATGTAGATGTTTTTGTTCCATTTTTGTCTTAGTTCTGAACTCTTGTAAGGCTGAAATAAATAGTTTGGTTATAACAACACAAGTGCTGCCATCTTGGCAAAGCAGTCACATCCCTTCCTTGGATCTGTTTGGTGTAATAGTCTGCTTTCATTCTATAATTTTCACATCTTGTCAGATTTCATAGGCAGTGAAAACCCTATTGCGCCTACTTCACAAACTCTTCACCATCCTTCAGCAAATCAGTGGTGCAACCAACACAGGATTCATTTACTGTGATATTCCTATAACAGATCTGTTGCTAGCCAATTTTAAAAGAAAAATTACTGGGCAACATGTACTGGGATAATTACAGACTGTTAAGCCCTGGAGGAAAAGGATCTTATGTATAATAACTCTACCACATTCTTGTGAAGGAGTGTAATTATCATCTCCAATTATGCATCCTGCAGTGCAGTTCCTTGCTCAGCAGAATTGTAGTATTTCTTTTACATTTTAAGCATATTGGGCACTTCCCCTTAAATTATTTACTGGGTTTTCTGCTTTGGCTGAATTATACTAAATGCCATCTCTACATTTGTGTTAAAACCCCACAGTCTATTTCATGAGTACACGTGTGCATCCTTTGAAATAGCCAGGCCAATGAAAGTGCACAAGTGTGAACGTACTCCAAGTAGCCTTCATCTGGATTTCCCCAGATGTTGGGTGGTTTCCCAGCAACTGTAGAAGGATGGTAATTATGTCATATTGAGATGTCATTGAATTGATTTTTGTCTTTTTATTTTATTAAACCAAATCACATTAATAAAGGGCATCACTCCCTGACACTGCCAGTCCCTTGAGTAAACAAAGAACACTGAAAAATATAACTTATGATTTTAATGGAATTGCTGGTAAACGAGTCTATAGAAATCAAAAATTTACCATTCAAAATAGAAAATGATACAGTATTTAATGTATACATTGCCAAATATTTAAATGGTCTGTCTGCTAAAGAGCTTAGTCCTAAGACACAGTAGGTAGAGAAAGAATGGCACCAGTGCAACTTCAGTCTTAATGTTTCATAGAATTTATGTATCTGTCACAAATAAAAACAGCAGTGATTTATTGTTTTGTGGCCACTTCTATTAGGAGAACTCAGTATGTTTGTTTTTTCTGGCTGTACCTGGATCTCTGGCTCCAGAGGATCATAGAAGGGGGGGAGCCCCTTTCTAAAAAGAAATATTATATATAATTATATGTATTGCTGTATATAATTTCATGCTTTTGATAGTAATAATGACACAACACTTAGATGGTGCTTGTTATGCACAGGTCTCTGGTTTTACTCCTGTTTCATGTAAGTATTCTTCTTTTGAGGAGCATAGGTGTATCTTCAGGTTCTTTATTTGAAGTTTATCATCTGGACTTGTTAGCATCCCAGAAACATTTTTTTATAATTGACATACAACATTTTTATAATTGACAACTCGCCTCTGTGGAATGTGTTCTACCAAAAATGATGTACCTGTGTTGAAAGAGTACCTGCAGCTGGAGATGAGTGATCAGTTGAGTGAGCAACAAAGGAGGTCTAAAGAAATGGTCTAACAAGTAAAGGCTGAAATTTCAAACCCTGATCCTGCACTGGGCTCTGCATTGGCAATTCTAGTCCCTGACTGTGTTTACATTGACTAAGAGAAGACTCTGAAGGGGGTTTGGGATTTGCCAGGTTTTTCACCACAGTGCTTTTTTTGCCATACTGGAGTCTTAGTTAAAAATCTATCATCTTACAGTCCTGTCCATTTTCTTATCATAGTTAATCATAAACATCTCCTTAAGGAAGGAAGATCTGTGAGTTTAATAGATTATACTTTTATCTTCACAAATTGAAATGAACAAGCTATATTAATTTCATTGTTTAAATCTAATTCCTCAGCTGAAACTCTACTGAGTAAGAGCTAAAGAAACAGCTGTGGGACCTTCTGAGTGATTTTTGAATACACATTTGCAAAAATATTTGTAATGTTCTGTGGTCACCGCTAACATATCAGCAGCAATTTTGTTTTTGTCTTTCATCTGTATTACTGTATTTTATACCCTGACCTTCTGTTCTTCCTTTGCCTTTCTGAACTTACGCGAGCTATTCTAAGCATGCTACAAAATATTTAACACCCTTCGGTATTGTCTTTCATAATAGCACTGGCATATTGGCATGTAGTTTAGCAGTTTGTTAAAGCAGATGAGCATTTCTGTTCACTGCTTAATCAGGTGCTTTCTATCCTAGCTGCTTGTGACAAAACAGTGTTATTCTTTTTCGTATTTCTATTCTTCTCTTTGGAAGAACACAACCAAGTAACATATTCACGTTCTCTCCTAAAATAGTCATGGGTAACACATTTGTTTTTGAAAATAATCCTGCCATATCCAAATTTATAGATACCCTATCATGGCCGACTTACTAAATGCACAAAGTACCCATTTCCTCGTACACTTTTTATATTACATTTCCACTTACTGATCATTTTGTTACGTATTGTTACTGCTGCCTGAGAAGCTCACAATCTAGTTATTACAATACTTGTATCATTTGTGAATGATGCTATTTTTGATTGTAGATTTCTTAACCTGAGAGAGCCCCAATCCTTCCATTACACAGTTTGTATTATCACTGGTTTCATTTATGCAGCCTGTGTTAAAATCACCTTATATAATTATTTCTGGCTATGCCCTAAAAGCCTGCAGATGTTTTCCCAATCTGCCTGAAATATTTATAGATGATCTCTTTACTCAGTAAACAGCGAGCAATGTGGTGTAAATTAACCCTATAAAATGCTGTGAAAATCATCAGACCTTTGGCTTGCTGAGATGGTGTGTGAGCTGAGCAAGGCTGTTACCTTCTATCATTCTCTTGTCCTTGTTGCAGTTTTGCTTGCAAATACACATGTACTTTCTTAAAAATGTTTCATCAAACACTGTGTCTTTCTAATAGTTATTAGCTGAAATATGAATACTTCGAATTCATAATGTTTGATGTCAAAATACCATGTGTGTTCAAGGCCTGAATTCCAAAGCTTTACTTGAAGCTTCCTGTTATTTTGGTGGGATTGATGGCTGGCCAGCTTCTCTGAGAAATACTGCTTCCTATCAAGGTTCTACAAACACAAAAAAAGGCTAACTCTAGACACTCAGGTTTGAAATACACCCCACCTTAGTGTTTCCTCATTAAGATCCTGGGTAGCACCACTTGTTGAATTAGCTGTAATTTTGAGGATTGTCACATTGAAATCTACAGAATTTTTGGGAGCCTCATGTTACACAAAACCTGAAATTCTGTGATCATTTCAGGCCTAAATTGTGATACTGATTTTTCTAAATTGTGTTCCAGGATACCATTGCTTGATATTTGTATTCATAACAGGTGATGTAAACGTGATCTCAAAAGGAAGTCCATAGGGGGTGAGGCATCTAACTGAACATATACCACCTTTGCTGGCAGGGGACCCGTAAAACATTTCCCACATCCAAGTCCCTTGCTGCTAGCACTCCTATTTTATTTCTGTGGCATTTGTGTATTATTAAAAATAAGTAAAAATACTATATGAAACAGTCTTCTAAAGTATGCTGCTGTGCTGATTATCTTTTTTTCTTTCATTCCATGTGGGACACAATAGTGCCTTGTGTTTGCACAGTTGTATTATTTTTGTTATATGCAACGAGAATTTGTTTTCATAGTGACTGTGTGTAATAGCTCAGTGTGTATGTTTATTATTATCATTATCATATTGGGCTTTAATGGGCTGGTCTTGCAAGTACTCTGCTTGCTCAGTACCCTTCTCCCACCAAAGGCTTGTAGGATCTGTAGCCTACAAATATATACAACAGCTTAAAATAATAACAGGAGAAATTTCTCACACAGAGTATCACAATGGGCAACTTAATTTTTCCTTTGGGAGTTAATTGATGAATGAATAAACATATTCTTAATATTTGGAAAATGAGATTACACAATGAAATAGAGATGTGTTTGTGAGATCTGAGGAGAGATTACACTTGCAGTAGTTCTAGCAATTTACCTCCATGTTACTAGCATTATCTTTATGTGAATAAATGCAGGAGAAGCAGTAGGGAGCAATAAATACTTTAAAAGTCTCCTTAAGAGGAATATAGACTCTCTCTCAGCTACTGCATGGTCCCCTTCATTGCACCATCTGAATGCGTCAGAATTCTTACTAAGTTTATTCTTGTAACATCCCTGTGAGGTAGGGAATTGCAGTTATACATTTTCATGGGTTGTAATCGAAAAGCAAAGGAAGTTTTCAAAGGCCAAAAAGTCTGTTGTGGAGCTGGGAATTGAAAGAGTTGTCAAGTCTGAAGCCAATGTGTCAAGCACAGTTATTGTATCCCTTGAAATCTGAACTGCTTTCTGATTCACACAGTGGCCCCGTCAGCTTCTGTTTCTGAAATGGTGGGGTTGTCATTCATTTCTCAATGCTAATTGGAGACAAAATGGGAAGGTGAGCTTATTTAGAGTAATTTGTTTACAGTCTTTTTCTTTGTGTTATTTTATGGGTGCGTCAGTGATGAACCCAGAGCTGAAGTTAAAAAATATCTTTAAGCAAAAACATTTGAATCTTTCACCCTAAATTATATATACTGGAATTGTTTATGTGTGCACAGCTTCTATGTAGTAAATAAGCACCTATTCTGAGATAGTCTGATTTGTCACACAAGTGTGTTGTTTCATTTTTACAACTAAATTTTTGTTAACACTTAACATTAAATAATTTCAGCTGTTTATTTCTTTTTAAAATTCATTCTTTGCTGGGCTATGTAGGAGGAAGATCTCCTCCAGCTACAGAAATAAAAACCTTCCTGCTGCTAATGTAGTTTTCTACAGTAAATCTAAACCCTTTAGTAAGGAGATGCCATTCATTGTAGCATGTCTCTCAACTGAAGCATCATAAACTGCCCTCTAAAGTGCCCTCCTAAGAGACTGCAGGATGTATAAGGAATTAGGAAAATAAGGGAAAGGGACAAGAGTGGGAGCTGAGGCTGTTTTGCTGCCTTTTCTATAGATGCATGAAACTTAGAGACTACATTTCTCCAAATTTGGCAGCGGATGCGCATGATTTGTGTGGTGTGTGTGTGTGTTAGCTCAGAGACTGGAAGACCCAACCCTGCCTCATACGTGTGGACTCGATCCTTACCTCTCCAAGGGGATTGTGTGTCAGTTTTGGCATAGCACAGATGCAGTGGATCTTGGCAGCTAAGGCTGCCCCTTCCAAGCATTTTTATATAGGAAGAGGAGTGTGCTGGCCAATTTCAGAATTCTAGCGCTGCTTTTAACTGTGAATTTCCAGAGTGCTTTCTATCCATTTGCCAGGTTGCAATTTGGTTAAATGTCCATGATGAATTAGTTGCTATTCTCAGGTCTGTGTGGCTATAAGAAGCAAATAGGCTGATTGGGAGAACTTGAAGCTGCAGATTAGCTTTTTAACACATTGCTCAGCTTTTGGTACTCCCTGCAAATTTCTTCTACAAAGTGGTGAAGGGTAAGACAGTCGAGACCAAATATTTATCTCCCTTTCAGCAGGAAGGTGCTTTTAGTCTATGTTGTCTATTCTTTGTCTTCCCATTCCTACTCCCATGCTTCTTGTAGGGTGACTGAAATGAAGAAAAGGAAAACACGGAGAAATATTTCCATTCTAGTTGGGAGAGTTTTAGTTTGACGTTTTTTTAAAAATTTGCTTTTTGAATTTTTGGCAGTGTTTAAGTTCGGGTGTTTTTATAATCATTGGAAAGTTTTATAGATCGAGTCTCATACTCAGAAAAAAAATTCCAAAGGTGAGAACTGAATCACCCAAGCTTTTAAAAGCCTGGTTAGCAAATGTATATGTGATTGACTTTGATGTGAATGGCAAAGGGGAGTTCAACAAGAATGCCAGTTAAATTTTGAAGGGCAAGACACTAGGTCCTGCCTTGTCTGTGAACTGAAGGCTGAGTGCCCTTTAAATATTCAACTTGAGTTAATTTCATTGCACTAATCCTTTCTCAGACATAATTAAACAGGTGATGAAAAACAAATTGTAAATAACAGTTGTCCCTTGTGTTGGAAAGAGTAACGCTCAATGTTATTCATTCACATAAATAGTGGGAAGCTAATTCATGTATTTCCTATGCTTGAATACCTTAATATATCAGTTGTCGTTCATCATGAAAATCATGGAAATGACAGCGTGCTTTTAAAATCCTAAATAGCAAGATATGCTTTGAAAGAATGAGGCCAGCTCATAAAATCAAAAGGATAACATAATAAATAAAATTCCAGAAACCTGAGCATGTCTACTACAGCTTTGCCCTCCTTCTGACTGTGGTGTTGATGTTGGCAGGCAGTAGGCTGTGATCGACAACTTGGGAGCAATGCCAAGGAAGACAACTGTGGAGTCTGTGCAGGAGATGGTTCAACATGCAGGCTTGTGAGGGGACAAGCTAAGGCACATGTCTCACCAGAAAAAAGTAGGTTGCAAATTGATCCTGTGATAATTTATCCTTGACTATGTTTTCTGCTTGTATATTAACATACATATTGCAGAGTATTGACCTTTTCACAATATACTTGTTTGCAGTTTTCCAAAGCTACTTATTCTAAAGTCTGTGCTAGATTAGTCTATTGAAATTCCAGGAGGGATACCACACATTAGGGTATAGCTAGGAAAGAATTTGAGATATGCATTTTTTTTTATAGACCTACTCAATTCATTCTATCAGGAATAACCATCAAGATGCAAATCTTATTTTAGAGGGTATCCTCCTGTTGCAATATATGTGATGCTGCAGCAATGTTTTTAAATTATGGAAACATCTTATACATGGTTATATGAAAATTGTGGCCAATGATTGAAAGTGCCTGGTTTTCAACTTAACTTTGCTTTTTTGGTTTTTGTTTTTTTTTTTAAAGTGTCTAAAGACAGTTGAACTTTAGAGGCAAGTTAACTTCTCGAATGGTACAAAAAGCACAAGGTGAAAAGGAAAAATACTTTCTACACTTTCTTCTTGTTTTTTTGTGTATGTTTGGCTCAATTTTTGCCATTCTTTCTCATAATACGTAGCATCTTACTGTGAGTAACTCTGTAGGTTTCAGTAGAGTTGAAAATATAAGAGAGGAGGGGTGTCAGAATTAGACCCTTTACTGGAGTCCTAGGAGTTTGGCAATTTTGATACCCAGACAAGGTTTGTCACATAGAGGCTCACCTCTGACACGTGCTTTCCACCCTCACAGGTAATGGTCCCTGTAATCTCAGAGCATATGTCCCATGTGTTTATCATGTGAGATAGTTGCCTCACATCTGTCTTTTCTGTTTCTGAACTCACAATGTGCATTTGTCACATGTATTTGCAGTAAGTTTGCAGAGGACACCAAGGTGGGTGGGAGTGTCGATCTGTTCGAGGGTAGAGAGGCTGGATCGATGGGTTGAAACCAATTGCAGGAGTTTCAACAAAGACAAGTGGTGGGTCCTAAACTTGGGTCACAACTTCCCCAAGCTACAGGCATACAAGCAGGTATATTTTTTTAAATGAATGAAACACCTGCCTTGGACAGCTGCATATATTTTAGTACTGTTGTAGTTCAGCCTGCAAAGGTTTCACTTGTGCCCTGATTTTGAATGGGCTGTTGTATATTGAATCATACTTAATTCTTATTGCAGTACATGCATATATTTCAATGGTTTTTTTAATGCCACTGCTTGCAGTATGCTTCAGTGTGGATATAACTTGAAGTGCAATGCTTGTTACTTTGCAGTGTGCCAACTCACATTGATCTACATACGAGGTTTCATGTTAGGTTATCTTACACTGTGCAGGTGCATAATTTCTGTAATTCAATACATATGAATAACAAAGGTAGTCTAAATTAAAAAGTGAATATCTTTGTGGCAGCATCTTTTAAAGTAACAGAATAATTTTGCACAAGTCAGAGCCTTTTTTATGTACCAAATGGGCCATCAGTGTCAGCTCTTGCCTTGCATTTTCTAGAGGCCTTTTTTGTGGGTGGGAGAATATAGTTCAGTAGTTTATAAAGTTTTTCATCCTGAAACACAGAGCAAATGTCTTGAATGTTTAGAATGAGCTGAAAAAATTTTCATGGAGGGCCACTTTTTCTTGCTTTTGTCGTATCAAATACTCAGAGCTTCTGGTCATCACAGAGCAAGCACTTGTGAAGCAGCAAGGATTGGATAATACTTTTGTAGTGCTACCAAGTTGTTTTGTGTCTCTACATACAGATAGATATAGATATATAGTGATATATATATACACCTAGCCAACTTCCCATTTCTGATGTGGCGATCAGCTGGGACAGAAAGGAATTGCATTGTCTATTCCAGTTTTACAGCAACAGAGATTCTCCTGGAGAAGGACAATCCCTAGGGACCCTACCTAGTTCTAAGGCAACCCAAACTAAACTTGTTGGAGTGGCAAATCTGGTTGGACAGCTTTGATAAGTGAAATAAAAAGATCCACATTTAATTGCTGCTTAGTATGCAAGTACAGTAAAGATACAAGGGTGAAAGGGATCTGATTTTGAAACTGTCATTTTGTGACAGAAAATATTAATTTCACTTGCAATATTCTGGCACAGGTAAGACCTAGCTACAGCTCACATCACCTGGTGGAAGGTCTCCCATTGCCTTGACCAGGTTATGAAGAATACCTGTGGTTCATTGTTTTCTCTGCCATAATTCAGTGGCTCTTGAAGAGTTCTTTAAAGACAAAGAAAGACTCTTCTGGGAAAAGGTTTCAATTTTATCTTGCACTGCAGTAGGTTAGATTATATGAATGAATTACCATTCACATAAACAAAACATGCTACTAAAATCAGAACTTTTGATGATTTTCTGGGTCTTGTGATAGTGCCAAAATCTTTTTTGGGTCAAGTTGTTCAACACTATGGAAGCAGTTCCATATAATCATCCTCTGTGTGAATGAAATGTGCAAATAAAGCCATGCTTTTTTTGTGCTAATGTATCAGTGAACAGAGGCACATTATCTTCCAAATAATCATTTGGAAGTGTTCAGAACTAGTGTTGAGAAGTAAAATATTGACACGTGACGGACATGTATTGAAGAGGGAGCTTGTAAGGCTGAGCAGGATGTAAATTTTATTATGTAATGAGGCAAATTAAAGAATTGGAAAGAAAGCAAGAGCCAAAGATTTTATTATTAAAAAAAAGAGAGACATAAGGGAAAATAGAAGTGCCTAGTTATCTTGGTCCTTATTTTAAAAAAAGAAATATAAGCATTGACAGCAAATGATTTCTCGTAAAGGACTCATTTAGCTTTATTATATTTTTTATATGTTTTTACATAAAATGAATGCCTGCCTTTGATCAGAGATCTAAACAGCACTGAAAGCAAGCTTACTGTTTTGCAAATTTGAAATGAACTGTCATTTCAAAAGTTATTTATTTTTTCCACTAACACTTAATTGCCTTTGAAAGACAAAGTAAGTTAGACTTCTGCTAGCAAGCCAGATTCTAAATTTCTGGTAAAATGATTAAAGGTTTGACTAATGATATTCAAACAAAAACTGTAATAGGTTGTAAAATGTACCGTCCCTTTGGGAAATGAGATATCATAGGCCTGATGTTTCTAGTACTATATGCATGGAACTCCCATTAACTCCATTGCACTTTGTGCACATGGAAAAATTGTAGGATTGGGCCCCAATGTCTGCTTTCTGCACCACAATTGGCAAGAAATGGTAGGAAAGTGTTGTGGTTCTGATACCAAGGAAGAAGAAAAGATGCTGGTTCTGGAATTAGCAAGGAGTGAAGTTGGAGGCACAGACTTGTCCTACTCTGGTTTTGTTCTCAAACTGTTTGACACTTGCAAGTTTTACCTTTAACTTTTTGCTAAAAGCTTTATACAAAAGGTTTCAATATTGATAAGTCTGTAAATGTTTGAATTTCTTCTCAACATGTTTTATTTCCTGTGGCACATGTGTAATTTCCTATTGGTCACTTATTGTCACATGTTTGTATGTCATCATCCCCAAGCACACTTAACCAAAAACCTAATTTTGCTTCTGTCATTTATCTAAACAGAGGCTTTCTGCAAGACTTTCTGTCCATGTCATCAGCTCGCTTGGCTTTGTGACAGTTTGCTACCTCACACCTTTTTCCCATTTTGAAATCAGTATAGATGGAGCTAGTATCCCCCATTGCCAAGGTTGCCTGATACTTCACTTTATACAAACGATTTTTTGCCAACATTCAACAATTGGGTCAGAAACTTTCCATGCCAGGTGCTGAATGTTTTGGAGAAAATTCAGCCAAACAATTCGGCATATTCCAAGGACACAGCAGAGAAAAACATGTTGTTTGCCACTGTCAAAACATTCCTGAAACCTTTCCTTATATGCCTTAACATTCCCCATTGTTGGACTTGATCATGGATTGGGGATTTGAAATTTGGCAGGCAATGGTTTTCTGGACAGGGACAAGTCTTTTGCAATATCTGTAAACATCAACACATATTTTACTACAACCCCTCAAAACCCTTTTCCTTCAGGCTGTGTAGAGCCTTCTTGGACTTTAATAGCTGACATTTCTGAAAACTTGTCCTTTTAAGTGTGCTCTAGCTTGTTACATGTCCTAACTGCAAAGTAATCATACATGTACAAACTCCTTAGAATAAATTAACATGTTGTTCTTCCAGGTCTAAGCTATTAAAAAGTGTCCTTGGTGTCGCTTTTGTTTTCTACTGCTGCAGTGTAGAATGGGTACCATAGGATGAACTCTATGATGCCTCCTGCCTTGCATTCAGGCATTAGAGAAGAGATTTTTTGGAGAGTTTCTGACTCTACCGAGCTTCAGACTTATGACTGGGGGTGATGACATCACATGGGGAGAGGGAAAGATGAAACTAGCTGAACAGAAAAAAATTACATTAATTTAGAAGCGTGAAGGAAAGACAGATATGAGAAAGTGAGAAAAGGACCTCGGACTGGCTGTACAGATACATTGAGTTGAGGAAAAAGGAAGGGCGGAAGACTGAGATTAGAAAAGGAATCTGGAGTGGGAAATGGAGTCAGAAACACTTGGAGAAGAAGGGGAAAATTCAACTGTATTTACAACCAGGAGAGGGAATTGGGACTGGTTTGGAAGAAAACCAGTGTGTGGGGAGGGATAGAATGCCAATACATTAGCATTTCAGTTTGGATAAGGAGTATGTTTTTGAAGCAAATTTCATCATGATCCTAACATACTGCTCATCAGTTCACATCATGGAGTGGTCTTGGAGAGCATAAACTGGATTTTTTTGGATGAAGGTATGCCAGACGATGTGCCCCAGAAGCACCTAGTGTTCTCTGACAGCTACTGAATATGCAGTCCATGGGATCAGACTACAGTTAGTCCAAAGTGAAGCACCTGCAATATGCATAGTGTGGATGCTGGGTCTTCAGCACTGGTTCAGTCTACAGATACGTAGTTTGGTTGGTTTAATTGAGGCTGTTCTAGTTAGTATGAAGCCGCCTCCTTTACTTTCCTGATCTCTCTTGTCTTGCAGAAATTCCCATGTAAGAACATTGGCTATTTCATTTTTTATTTCACACTGCATTTCCTAGAGGTCCATTTTCTTGGTGGGCTGCTTACTGTGTGTCTTTGTATGTACAAAATTTAGGTGTCCAGAAGTAGAAAGAAGTATGTAACTAAAATTAGTTGAGGCCACACTTTTAGTCTCAAAAGCTGATTACCACACCTTAGAAATATTTACTCAACAATGCAAAGAAGTGGCACTCTCAAGATGATGAGGCAGCCTTGAGTTATAAGACCAGTGGGCAGAGGAATGGAGGTACGAAGTGGGAGAGTGGGAGTCTGGAGATGGAAGGACTTAAGGACAGAAAGGATGTGCCCATAATGATTTTGCAATGTGACTTTTAGGGTCAGGGTATATGACTGCTGCTTTCAGAAGCACATACCTGTCTAGCTCAGATGTCTCTTAAAGAGTATATCTTTGGCTTCACACAGACTCTTGTCATTAGACCGGTCAGCACATACCCCAGTGTCTTCTGAAATTACACGTAATGTTAGAGTGGATGAGGGAAGCCACTGCAATAAGACTCCAAACATTCTTTTTAGTTCTCTTGTGCTGGTAGTTGTTCCTGGACTACTGTTCTTTGTATTTTGAGAGCACATAGGCCTTCAATCAGAACTAGAGGACCAGCAGATAAGTGCTGAGCAAATACATGGAAAGAAACAGTTTTTATAGACCTGAAATAAAACTTCTGCCCTGCTGAGAGAGCAGGAGAGAGAGAAAAATCCCAACTGGCCCATATGTGAAACAGTAAATGGGTCCACCATGGACCACATGGAAAAATAAATAAAACCTGCTGAATTGGATTGAGCTCAGGAATGTGGCTTCTTTATTTTGATCCTGGGGATTAGCTCCCAGTCTTACCATAGCAGGGAGTCTGATCTTGCTCTCATTGTAATCCAGAATCTAAATCCACATTAACACCATAGAAACAGGATCAAACCTAGCCATCTAAAGTAAAAGCAATCCTGGAGCTTAATCGGCAAGTGCTGTGTGTAGGGTGTGCACACACGTTTGCTGAGAGAATCCCCGAGTAAGAGCAGAAAGCTCATTTCAAGCAGGTGCTGGAGAAAGATGACCCACATTCCCTTGAGAATCCCTACAGTGGGAAAGAGTGTTAGAACAGAGAGACAATATCTCACCTGTTTCTCAGTTTTGAAGGTGAGATTTATGACTCTAAAATCAAACTTTACAATCTAATGTGTCAGCATGTTCCAGATGATTTAAGGATTATTTGTTTTCAGCTTTAGGCAAACAAAGGTCAGCAATAAGATACATAAATAGTATAAGGGAGAAAAAAATATAATTGGAAATTCTAAGTATAGATTTTAGGGTAGAAATTTCCCCTTACATTTTCATGAGAGTTTACTGCTTTTAACAGTGTGGATCCTACTGATTTAATGATATGTACAGATGAGATGATATGTACAGAATAACCATTTTTAACTGGCTTTACAGGGCCTTGTGTTCCTTTAAGAATATGAATTATATACTTCAAATGAGAACCAGAGAGCCTTGGAATATATAGTTTTGGAGCCAGGCTTGGACAATCGTAACTACTGTTTTGTAGGAAGTTAAAGCTGTCCTCAGAAGGTGGAGTTCCTTAGGTCAGTTCTGTCCCATTTTCTTCCATTTCCCCATCTCGGTTCAGAATTCCAAAAATCTCAC
Source organism: Aegotheles bennettii (assembly GCA_013398125.1). Taxonomy (NCBI): domain Eukaryota; kingdom Metazoa; phylum Chordata; class Aves; order Caprimulgiformes; family Aegothelidae; genus Aegotheles; species Aegotheles bennettii. Next base: position 979,319 of record VZRW01012057.1, read on the forward strand.
TTTTATTTTTTCCTATAATTTACTTCATCTCATGTAAACACTGCTCTAGGTCATAATTATCTCAGTCAAGTTACACGAATCTCCTGCTGTCAAACTTCTTGGCAGGCCTGTGGGGCTGCAGAGGTTGAACATTGCTGTGGTGGTGAACTTATCTCCTCTAATGCAAATAAAATACTTTCTGGTAATATTGTCTCTGCCGCAGAGAAACACCAAATTTAGCACCCCCGTGAGACTTTTGGACCATATCAGAGAGTGCTTCAGTGAGGGTGGAATGTCTGTAGTACTGCTAAAGGAATGTGAAGCATCCTGAAAAGGGATCAACAAGGCCTGCCGAGGCGAGCGGAACTTGCTGTAAGGAGGTGGAGGAAGCACAGCAGAATGACCCTGGTTGTTCTCAAGAGGAGCAGTCCTACAAATCTCTGCACATCTGCAGATCTAGGCCTCATCCATTCAGCACGGAGTGCCCTTGGTTCCACTTCAAAACAGCAGTTGCATGTATTCAGAACTGGTCATAATCCGACTCTTATTTGAGGTTTTGTGCTGTAACTGCTGGTTGGTCGTCAAGCCAGGATACGATTCCTGACCAAGTAGGGACAGATGGGCCCCTCAAACCTGCTTTCTCTCAAGTACTGTAGAGCACATATGAATTCAGTAGTTATTTCCTTCCTTTAAAGACATACACATCCACTACCTTCTGGCTATCTTTAGCAATTCGCCTGATGAAAAACCAAGATGCAAAAAGATATTAAGTGGTTCAGTAGTTAATGTTTTTTCCAGGGCTCCCTAACTATATTATTGTTCTTACTGTAGTATTTTGCACTCTGGTGGAATACCCAAGTATGAAATTAATAAAGATCATATTTTATTACATCCAAAATAAATTGTTATATTTAAATGACCTTCTTAGAAATTGGTGATATAAAAACTGTAACATAAGAAGGTGTTTATTTCAGAAAAAATAATTGCAGTATTTGCTTGAAGTATCCTGAACGTTTGGCAGGATTTCATACTTATGCTAAGGAGATGTAAACCAGAAGCTGATAATTTAGCATCTACGATAAAAGGTTCAAGTTTAAAGTGGAAAGAAACGTTCTTCAACTATTTTTTTGTTAAAACTAAACTCGAATAGTCTTCCTCTAACTATTGTATGAGTAATTCTGGAGCCAATGTATCACTGACCTTCAACTCGCATTACTTTTTGAATTTTCAAAATTTCCTGGGTATATGTTGATGCTATCACTGAACAGAGCAATCTCTGCAGGTTGTACCTGCAATGGGCCCATGTTTGCAGGTCCTGCCTCAAATATTTGCAGTTGGACTGTGATGGAAACAGAAGACAGCATGCTGGTACTTTGTTGCTTGGATACTTCTCTTGTCCTTTTGAGGTTATCTCTGTTGAGCTCTGTACATACCCTTTTCTGAGAGCACTGCTCTTGTTGGCATGAAAGACTCTAATCTATTGATTTGACTGTTAACTCAGTTTGCTTGGGCAAATAACAGATTTCCTACATTTGAAATGGAAAGTAATAACTTTCTACCTTTGTAAAATGCACTGAAGTAAGTGTGTTGTACATTTATATATGAAGAGGCCTTTCAGGCCGCCAAAAGCTGTTTTGTATTGACATGTCCTATTCAGGTCTGGTTTGGTTTATAGTTAAATTTAAATTGAGACTCTTACTGGAAGGAATGATCTTATATGGTAAGTTAGATGCAGACATTCTGTTATAACATATACATTATAGCTAATATATATTTGCTCTTAACTGGTCTGTAATTGGTTAAGGGTTAGTGTTAAATAGATGATTTATTTCCTGTAAGTCCTGCCACTTATTAAAGTTGTGACCTGCAGCAGGAAATGAGGTGTGGGCAAAATGAGACTGAACAGCTGCAGATTTTTGTAAGGGGGAAGTACTACTTAGCAGATTCCTTATGGTGGTTCTGTGATTAGGAAATAAAACTAGGACAACAGAGTTTAAATATGTTCCTAATACACTACTGACATTTCAGTTGTTTTTGTTAATAGCAAATAATTTTCCAATAGCAAGAAAGATTTACAAGCCCATTCGTAGGTCTTACTAGTTGCATAGCAGACAGACTCAGTATACTGTACTTAATAAAATAACATATGATTATTTTTAATAGAAAAATTGTGAAACTTGTTAAATATTTTCTTAGACACATTTGACAGTTTTCAGTCTATTTATGTGATGTGTATATTCCCTGATGTAAGATAACTTCTAAACCAGTTCTTTAATTTTCCTAGGAGAAGAGACCGTGATTGCTGTACCACATGGGAGTCGCAGTGTGAGAATTACCCTGAAAGGACCAGCGCACCTTGGTATGACTGTGCTGTTTTATGTATTTATTCATAGGCAGAAGATAAAAACAGAACCTTGTATTTGAACTCATCCAAACTTTGGGAATGTGGGTAAGATCATGACGTTGAGTCCTCTTCCCAACTTTAAAATATCCAGCCTGGAGATAGTCTTACAGAACACTGGAAGTCCACTTAGTAAAAAGTAATAGTATTTATACTGGTGGTTTCTAAATTGATTTAAGCCAAGTAATTCTTACGTAAGATGTGTAAAGTATGATACACTCTTAAACTACATGTAAGTAATTACAACAAAATTTCAGAGGGTTATGTGTGGGATTGTTAGCACCAGATTTCTGTTGAAGAGTCTAAGATAGTGCAAATAATCCAGTTGAAGTCACACTGGTCAGTGAGCAGTGTTCAAGGAAAAGTAATCAAAGTAAAAATGAGGTAAGGTAAACAAAATACATGAACTATGAGTCCTGTTTCCTTGTAATGCTTTTGATAATTACAAACCGTATATGAAAAACAGTTTGCTATTCTGTTAGATGTTAGTTTCCTAATACTTTCTATAAATATATGGCAGTATCTATGGTGATTTCTTTACACGCAGGCCTACTTTGCATAAAGAACTAATCATTTCAATGTTAAGTAGGACTGCCACACTAAGCAATGAGATAAACCATTCATTTAACATTTTGGTCAATTTTTTATTATTAAAAAAGGAAGACTTAGTCCGAATCAGAAAGAGTTATGCTCTGAGATACGTAAATAGAAGACAGAAATGCATTTTATTTGAAAATTGCTCATCTATTTGTTTTTTTTGAAGAATATATTGTCATTTTCTTTGAAAGAAAAAATTAGAGCAGCTCTAGAGTGACAACAACTTCTAGATACAACACTGAAAACAAAACTGTACAAAGCTGAACTTATCTTGAAATAAATAATATTCATGTAAAACTGTTGCAGGGGATGTATGAAGGAGTGATCCTGACCAGTTCAGGTCAGGACTCTTGGTCTTTCTTAAGTGGTTCTGCAGAAGCAAGTTGTTGTTTCAGCTTTGTATGAGGAAAAAGTACTAGATTCAGTGGCTCCTGGGGGATTTCTGGAAAGCTCCTGAGGAATGCAGCAGCAACTCGGTAACTAAGTACAGCGTGCTCCTGGCTTCCTACCCTGGGTGGTTCCGTAAAGAAGCTGTGGCTTGGCACTACCTTTGTTAGCTAGTTCTCTAGCTGGATCAGAATTGTGAAATGCTCCTTTAACCACTTCCCCCAGCACATCTGTTTGCAAATCTGCGAGGTTTTAGACATTTGTTACCTGAAATTGAAATGACAGAGGTGAAAAACAAGTGAGAGCTGTTACAGGAAGGGAGGTAGAACTTGCTTCTAGCTTTATAGCCAGATCTTCAAGAACTGACGTTCCAGGGGATGTGCTTTGGGACAATTTGCTTGTCCACCTTTCTGACTGTATGTGTGCTTGTGGGTGTTTGTCACTTAACAGAAAATATCAAGTGATACTTATTTTGCAACTTCATTGACTTCTGTGTGGGTGTGCTGGTATAACTAAAGGTGGAATTTAAAAAGTAATCACCTATAATTACAGGCTCCATTTGTCAGAGACGTTCTTTTGGCTTGTAAGGAGTTGAATTTAACAGGTGGAGCGGGGACTGCTTATTGTAGAATTTTATACTGCCTCCTGTTGCCAGTATAGATTTGCTCTTCAAGTCAGCAGCAATAGCGAATGTTCAATGAGCACTATGGAGTGTCTGGCACTTTTCCCTTTATCTTGTGTTCTTTTGTGCTTCATCCTGGGCTGTGTGATCTGCTCTTGTTCCAGGGAAACACAGCTGCTGGATGAATCAAAAATGGAAATGTGTTTGGAGATGTAGCACATAACAGATTTGAAACAAATAAATGCTCTGAATATTGTTTTACAATCAGCAGCTTATGATTGTGGGAAAGACTGCATTTCTTTGTAGCTGGTAAGAAGTAGTATTTTGTTTGCATATACAGACACTTTAAGACAGGCAACAGATTCATCAGAGAGCAAAGGTGTTACTTTGGATTTTTTTGTAAATAGGTTCGTCTTGTGCTTGTGTCCACTTGGGTTTTGTGAATGATTTGGTGGAAAATAACCAGGTAGTACAAAAATAGTTACGAATAAAATGTTTCATTGTGTTGGTTTTGTTTTTGATTTAGATTGTATTATGGCTTTTCTAGCAGTTGTTTTAAGAGCATTAGAATCAAAAGAAAGACTGAAAGTTCCCTGAAATTAATCCTCCAATAGAAGAAACAGGAAAACCAGAAGCTAATATTTTTACAAGTGGCTAATGCTAGATAACTGAGTTCATGAACTTAGGGAGGTTAAACTTTACTAAAAGGAACTGAAACTCTCTTTTCCCTTTCTGTCAATTTCTTCTCCACTTGCAGTGATTTGCAATACTTGGCAGCATTTAGCTATACATCTATGCACTGCTTTGTCTTTCGACAGATGCTGAGAGGAATATTATTGCTTGCATTTTGAAAAGAATGCATGTTTTATTTTGGGCCCCTGTGTTGTGCTATCTACAAATGAATCTCATGGAAAAGAAAGAGCTTTTGGGTAGCAACATGATTTGCTCTTTCTTGCACAGGGACCAGGAGCTATTTCCCTGGGAATTCTTCCATGCATCTCTCTACACAGTGAGGTATCTGCAGTGGGTTCCCCATGCCACACTGCCCTTCTGCTGCCTGTCACTAAGAGTATGTGAAGCTTTTGTGGTGGGTCTTCCATCCACAGCTGGGCAAGGCGTTTCCATTGGAAGAATGTTCTTTTTATCAGGGTGAGGGAGGCAACATAAAGACAGACAGTTACTGGGTTTTGGCACCAGTGATTACCTTTTTAGGTGCAGAAACAGGTGAGTACTCAAGAGAATTCTGTCCTTATGACTCTGCACATCTGGAGTCCTAAAGACCCCTCAAGGAAATGTTGCTCTAACTTAACATGGGGAAGCTTGCTCCCGTAGTCAAACTTCCCACCTCTCCAGGATTACAGGACCCTGCAGAACAAATAAATTTGGTGAATTCTTTTCTAGGCCTTGCCTAGGAGCCAGCTGGTGAAACCTTTGTTCCCAGTTACTGCTCTGAAATCAATAAAGTAGTATTTTTGTGAGAAACTGCTCCCTAATGAGAATTATAGTGTTACATATGTGTTCCATACACTAGATGCTTGGTTTTACTCTGTTTTAGAAGCCTGTGATGACAAACACTGGATACTACTGAGCAGGAATATATTGCATCAGAGGTTATCGGTTGTGCTGTAGCTCTTCATCTCCCTGAGTGGCACACTTCTGGGAAAATCTGAGCAGTTGTTCTAAGCTTCTCTGACATGACCTCCAGAGATACAGGCCATCACTCTGTGGCTGGACCTTGCAAATAAACATGTGCTTTGGATTCAAATCTAGTGTAGCTCTAACAGAAATGTATGTCAGCTCTCAGTGAGTTGTTATGTTGTTGGTTGCTGAACAATATTTTTGGTTTGTGCTTAGAAAAACATAAAAAAAATTTTTTTTATCAAGAAATCAGCATAACGAGTGTAGAGTAATGCAGCTCAGGTCACCACATTAACATTTTTTTTGCAACAGCCAGATGTCTTGCTTTGCAATCTTAAGTGCTAGTTTCAAAGGGGCTCTGTACTCCTGAGGATCCTACTGACTATGTGGAGTTGGAAGTACTTGAGATCTGTTGATTTGACTCTCATTCAAAAAAATGACAAAATAACAGGCACCATGCATTCACATTTACTGTTAAGCAGTGTACGTTTGAGGTCAAGGCTTGCAGAAGTTTAATCCAAGAATGCTGAGTTCTGGATATTTAAAAGGTTATTTTGTAATGCAATCAGGAAAGAAAACTTCCATCAAAGTGACAAACAAAAATACATAGTAATCGTCTAAATGCTTGTTGCTTTTTCTGTGATTTGTTTATATCTGTTTGTTCTTGATAGAAACATGTTGGACAGTGGGGCACTTTGATTCCCAGAGACATTTTTTTCTCTTTGACAAAGTACATTTGATTCACCAATAGATTCCTACCTTATGATCAACATCAAGTCATTTCCTAGAAACATATCCTTCCTTGAACTTCCTTCCAGCCATGTATGTGATCTTTGTTATAACTATGAGCATGGTGGAACATAATGCTTAGAAACTTGGGATAATGTTGATACCTTTTCAAGGAAGTTAATTTATTCTAGAATTTCTTCACTCTCTTTGTTGGGGATGCTTCAGAATACATTTGTATTTAAAAGATCTTCAGGAATGAAACAGTAACGATGGACTGCAGCATTCGGAGTATGTTTTCAGTGCAGGTAAAAACAGATGCTCTTAACCTAAATTATCTAGCCAGAATTAGGTAACTCTGTTTAAAGCACCAAAAAAGGCAAGGTAGTTGGAGAAAGGGGGTATTTATAGCTTGTCAAAAAGTTCCTTTTAGCTAGCTCACCTGAGATTCATTCCTTTCTCATGCAGTGCTCAATAGATTGTAACCAGACCAGTGTATTTGAACTCATGCATCTTGCTGTGCCTATATGCTGTATTATGCAGAGCCCAAAATTTTACCTTCATTATGAATATCTTCCTTTAGCTTTGTCTACTTATAGTTCAGTCAGTTTGCTGGAAGTGACTCAATCCTAAAACGCTTCATCTGTCTTCTGGAGGTTGTGGACTGGTAGTTTAATCTGTTTCCAAGGAGCGCAGAACAGCTCAAAAAGGGTTTTCATCACCATCTGTTCTGAGAAAGGGACATCCCTTTGGCAGTGCTGCAGCTCCTCACCTCCTGGCTGTGCTTTTTGCTCACATGGGAAATATTCAAAGTTGAGTTAATGACCTCTGGAATGAGTAGAGGGATGCATGTATTGAGGTGAGTGTTTGGTGAGTTTGACGCCCTTCAGGTTTCTCTGGAGACTCCTGAAATTGCTAGGCTTTTGAGTTGCATAGATGCGTGGGTTATTTTTCTGTGTATTGATTCTATCTGTTTTGAGTTTCTTTCAGCTTGTCCTGCTGAATCTATCTATTGCTTTATAACCTTATAGAACACTTGGTGTAGGAAAAACTGTCTCTGAAGTGCTTCTGGTATGAGAGAATAGTGTGTTCAGGCAGATATTCCTGTGCTAACATGTCATGCAATTATGTATTAGCCTACAATCTGAAGCAGCTAATGTTCTCACAGATAATCTGTGTGGTTTTTTAATGCACATATATGGCTGTTACTTGCGAGGCAAAGTTGTAAACATTACTTTCTGACTGCCTTGAAAATAAAAAATATTCTGTTTAAGTTTGCTAATTACATGTTTCTTCTTTAGTTATAGAGTCAAAGACAATACAAGGCGACAAGGGAGAACACAGTTTCAATGCTCCTGGAACATTTGTCATAGAAAATACCACTGTTGAATTTCAGAAGAATACAGACAGGGAAATCATAAAGATCCAGGGTCCTCTTGGAGCAGATTTCATTATCAAGGTGGGATGTGCGTATGTACAAGACTACAAAGATATTGCAAGTATGTGCAACAGAGTAGGTGGTTGTCCATAAGGTTGTAGCAATACAACACAATCTATTAGCTAGCAAATAAGGAATCCTAATTATGGTCCAGAAAAAATTTATGCTAACTATAGCCAAACAAATTAATATATTACGAGGTTAATGTCTTTGCTGTAGTGGAAAGTACCACAGGATCTTTAATGGTAAAAATGTCCAGGACTTTTGTTTTAAATATTACTGAAAGAATAAAAGTGTGATCCTGTGAGGTGCATTGGTGTTAATCCAATTGCAGACTGCCACCTACTGAATCTGAGAACTGCTTCCAGCAGCTCCCTAGAATTTCCCTTAGACATTTCTAATCCAAGTACTGACCATTTTTAATCCTTTTAACTTTCTCTTCTACCCAGACCACATACTGCTGGCTTACATCATACATGCAGATATTGATATTTGACTCCCAAATTAAGATGATAATACAGATTTCCATTGGAAATGACAGGTGTTTCAGTATTATCACACCACTTGGCTTTATCTGTCATGCTGTAGAAACAGAATTGAAGTAGTTTTTATTTTGCATCTCCAGTATCACATGTGCAGTTAGACTTGCCTGAATATGAATCAGTGTGCTTAGATCAATTACAGACTTCCCCCTCAAGAAAATTTTAAAAATTTTGTCAACAAAGGGGTAAGACAGAAGAATACAGTTAGGAACTTTGCCAATCAAGGGCAAGTAATCAATTAGTCACATTAGTACTTTGAATAATTTGAAAAACAAAGTAATATGCAAGTGTTTGACTATTGGAAACTCAAATTTGATTGTTACTCTAGACTTCCTAGAGGTTTTATGCTTGTTATCATATTACTCTCTGCACTGCTATTATACATGAATTATGTTTTGAAATTACATGAACAGTGGAGTACAGTATACACATGTGTTGTAATGGAAATTTCTTCAGACCAGGTACTCTGGATCAAAAGAGAGCGTGGTTCAATTCTTTTTTTATCAACCCATCAGTCATCAGTGGAGACAGACAGAGTTCTTCCCTTGCACAGTGACATGTGGAGGAGGTAAGTAATGGCAATTCTTCAGGAGTGTTTACAGCTGACAGTTAAAAGTGGCTGATTTACAACCTTTCTTCTGCATTTTTATTGATTAAATGTTTGTGTTTCTTTGCACACTGGTTCTTCAGAAAAAGAAATTACATGATACCAGGTTAGTTAAGTTAGCATTCATGCAAGGGGTTTCATGCAAGGGGTTTCATAAGTTAGCATTCGTGCAAACATAGGGGGTTTTTATACCTTTTCTTACTGGAAGTCATGTTCTTCCATAAGGAATGATTGTTTGAGTAAGAACTTTGACTAAGAAATAAAGATATGACATTCAAAGTAGAAAATTACAATTAATAAAGGAATATTTTGGGAAAGCAAACAAAGAAATACAATGAGATTTTAAAATAAGGGTAATCAAGAGATGAAGGAGGAATGTATTTCTGGTCAGGGTAGTAGACATGAGAGAGAGTTTTAGAATACTTAGTTTAGAAATTAGTTACACAGAAAGTAGAATAATTAAGTAGAATTTAAAGAACAGCTACTGTCAATACCTTTGGCTGTCTGATCTTAGACACTTAGTCCTGAAGGTAGTTAGAGAAGCAGGTATTGTGCCATTGCATCTACTCCTGGTTTAAACACTACAACTTATACAGTGGTTAGATAATGCAGCTCAGCCCTGCTACTGCTGATCCAGACCAGCCCACTGCTTGTCATGTCTGGCTCTGCAAAATACATGTCCTCCTGGTCGGAGTGTCTGACATTGTAGATAGTTATTTCAGTTCAGCTAGCATTACCTAGGTCACCTGACAAACAGACTGGGATACTAGTGATACTGGTGTAGTGATTTTCTTGGAGAGTCCAAAGATGGTTTAAATAGTTACTTGGGACATAAGTGAAAAGAGTGGAAGATGTTTAAAGCACAAGCAGTGTCTGTGGATCTTTTGATGGACCATCTATTTTGGCACTTGCACCTCACTTTAATCTGAAATGTAGGCAACATATCTGTATAATAAGTGGTCCCACAGGAGATTGCTTTATCTTAGAAGATACTTGGCCTTGTGAAGGTGTGATTCTTGCTGGAGCTGTGAGTGACAATACATATCCTTCAATGATTCCATCACACTGTATTTATGACTTTTTCCCTAACCTGTCTTACAAGGGAAGAAGTGTAAAGCTTCACAATTATTTCTGAGGACTACATGTAAACACTGAAAAACTCAAGAGGTGTATTTACTTTCAGAGTTCTTGGCTCAAATCCAGCCTTATTCAGACTGGTGTTATGGTTTGAAAATTATAGCTACATGTCAATGTCTTTGAAATTAGCCAGGGTTTTCAATCCCCTACTTTGTAGCTGCATGTCTATAACATGAATTTGGTACCCTTATCAACAGGGCTTGACACTATTGGTGGCAGTCCTGAGAGGCCAGCACCTGAAGAAGCACAGAAACTAAGATACTTACCCTTGAAAGTAGTAGCGCTAAGAATGGCAGATTACTGAGGCATGCAGGGAAGTTGTATTGCAGCTGCCTGGCTTTAACCAGTTATCTTAAAATGGGTTTAGTATCCAGATTCTGTTTGGCATCTTTTACTGGCAGTAAAAGAAAAAGGTTCCTCACAACAGAGACTCGGAATCAGTGCACCAGCATTCCTCACTTGGATGCTTCTTCTACATTTAATTCTGTAATCTCCCTGTGTGGGAAGGGGGAGTGTGACGGACATCTCGGAAAGCACAGTCATACTTGAATGACCAAGAATGTTTAAAATATGTGTTTATCTTGTTAGCAAGTGACATATCTTCTGAGTCCTTTCAGTACTTACAAGAACTGGAACATACATGCTTTGAGCACTGAAGTGGGTTAGTTCTTCTTCATGGTTATCACTGTCATGCATGATGACGCTTGGAACCAGCCAAGAGACACACAAATGAAGCCATTGATATATGATACTTAGCATTTTCAGTAGACACTGGGACTTGTGCTGTTAGGTTATTGACTCTATTTGGATTTTAATTCTTGTGGTTTCAAGCTTTTTTTCTTTGCACATACCAGAACATCATCCTCTGCTCCTCAGTTTAAGTCCAAGTCAGCTCTTTTGTATGTCTTTTTTTTTCCTAGCCAAAAAAGCATCCTAGTGGTTTATAAAACTCAGATCCCTTCTTGAAAGCAGTTACTTCAAATTTTCTTTTGTTGGCTCTTCACCTGGGAATGTTCTTGAAAGTATTTCTTGGTTTTCTACAGTTTAACTTAGCAATATTTTTGGATCTCATATTCAATTCCTCTGGCTTTCTGTTTTAAGTATTTATTTTTTTTTAGCATGTGCGACTCTGTAATATAGGTCTCTAACAGACATAGTAACTCCTCCTTGGGGCAAGCCATTATAAATTGTGGGATGTGTAGTAGAACCATATGACTTTATAGGGTTGCCTCTGTGACAGGTGAGTTGCTCCAGTACATATATTCCTGCATCACATAAAAATATGTATACCTTTACTCTTAGAATATGATTAGAATAATGTGCCAGAGGCTCATCTAGTGTTAAGATGAGTTAACATAATTGTTATGTTGAATTGCCTTAAATGAAGATCTGGTCCTGCATGTTCCTGTGCAGTGTTTCCTTGTTTAAAAGCAAACTAAAGAGTAACACAGTAAATTAATTCCGTGGGCAGTGTGTCATTGAGGGGTGGGAGAGGGATAAGTTTAATTTATTTCTATTGCCAAAATTTAACTTTCTTCTTCATTAGGTTATCAGTTGAATTCAGCTGAGTGTGTGGATATTCGTCTGAAGCGTGTTGTTCCTGACCACTATTGTCATTACTATCCAGAAAATAAGAAACCAAAGCCCAAGCTTAAAGAATGCAACATGGATCCCTGCCCTTCTAGGTTTGTATGATTAATAAATTTAAGTGTGCGGTATAGTCAGTTACTAAGGAACAAGCAATCATATTTACTTCAGTTCTTTTCATCTTTAAGGCTACTTAATCATGGTTGATGATTGCACACATTAAAAGCTGATGCTTAGCACCACTGCCAATAGATTTGTGGCAGTTCTTCAGAGCTGCAGAATAGGAGACTTTACTTTACACAGAGATATTGTAAATATCAATTTTTCTGTTCAATTCTACTTTGTCTTTTGCTGAGCAGCACAGAACTCGTACAAGGATTTTCTGATGTTGTGTGAGGAGGGCAGATTGTTTGCCTGCTTTTAGATTTATTGATGCTGCCACCCAGGGTTTCCCATTAGACAGACAGTAGCTCCAGTTCTCAGTCAGAGTACGAGTTTTGCACATGATTTAACTTGGTTTATTCATCTACCTACCATAAAAGTTTCATTTTTCGTTTGTACTGTGAAGTTAAAACTTAATTATTAGAGTTGGGGTGTGTGTGTTTAGTTTTTTTTATACTAAGAATTTATTTTTTAAAAAAATCGTTTGAAGTAAATATACTTGTGGTACAAATACCACAGAATATTATTGCCAAATTTTAAAGGCTACAGTATACATAAACTGTATTGAATTGCACTACAGTATTTCAAACTAACTTTTGGATTGTCTGGTGAGGTTTCCTGGCTGTGCTAAAGGATCTTAAAATAACATCACAGTATCAAGTCCCAGAACCTCACATTAATATGCCAGCTGGCCAAGCTAGAGTTATATGCAAGAAGAAAAGGAAACACTCTCAATGGATTTAATTTCCTATAGCTAAACTGTCCATTTCCTTTCATTCCTGTTGAACATAATTGTTGATAGTGACCCCTAACAGTTATAGATGTGCAGACTTTCAAGTTTTTTTCCTGGAGAGTTGATCACTATATGGAGTGGTAAGACAACAGTAATGTTGCAAAGCTGGAATGGGGAAATTAGGGAAAGAACGGATGTAATTATCTTTTTCCTTGCAAATTTAGCTTATACAGACAGAAAAAAGGGAAGTATTACTGGATACAATACCGTATTTCTTAGTATTGTAAGCAAGGCTTTAAGCCTGCTTTATGCTGCACAGTTCAAATGAACAGCTCTGAAAGGGTCCTAAGGACATATCTAGGATTAATCTTGTGACGCATTTATTTCACTGCCACATATGTTCCTCAGCTGCCTTTGTTAGGGATATAAGTGTGTAACTGTTTTCTTGTTAATAAAGTAGCACAGACCTAAAAGATCACTGGTAATAAATTTCTCTTCTGAAGGCTTGCTCATTTCATATTTTTTGATGGTATGAAGTGAAGAAGCTATGGTGAATCAATCTCTATCTGTGCAGAAGAGGTAGGATTATAGTAGTCATTGTTTGCCACAAGGGTAATGTGTAATGAATGTAACATTCTTTTTTCTCACGTTGGGAATTGCTTACTTTAAGCATGATCACATGAAAGTATGTACTTGATGTACAGTCTCCAGTATGAGAAATAATGATGCAATATTTATTTTGTTGACAGTGATGGATTTAAAGAAATCATGCCCTACGATCACTTCCAGCCACTTCCTCGGTACGTATAATCAGGATAGCATATGTGTCAGTATTAGCACAATTTTCACTGAAAATACACTGTATGAGTACTAAGATCATTGAACATCATCTGGCTTTTTGCTGTACGTATTTTTGAAGCTTGTGATTTATTTCAGTGTGCTCTGTGTGAATAGCTGAACAGTAAGAGTTTAATATGCTCTTATTGAAAATATCACTGTGGAAGACTTTAGAATAAAGAGTTCTCCCTCTAAACCTTCTCCTGCTATAGTGCTGAGAAGAGCATCTCCTTTAAAATACATGTATGAATTCTTCTCTTGAAAGGCTTTATATTTTGAAGATGTTTGCAATTAATATATTATTTTATAGAATAGGCCTCCCTGTGTTACAGGACTTGAGAAATTCTTTTTTCTCCTCGGAGAGGTCTCCTTCTTCTGCTCTTCTTTAGACCTACACTCTATTGACATCAAGGCTGACATGACACTTTAAAGATACTAAGTCATCTGAATGTCTGTTGCCTAAAATTAAGTCATCAGAGCACATTTTGTTGCCTTTTCTTTTTTCTTCTTTTTTACAAGCATTGAGCCAGATTTACTGTTAATGTAAAAAATTGGTGGTGTTAGATGCATATTTGTCTGAGTTGAACCTCTGCCTTATTATGTCATGAAATGAATAATGTGTATTTTTCTAAAGAAGCAAAGATATGAAGTAATAAGAATGAAACCATAGACCTGCATGGCTCAGTGGAGCTACTGATTACAGCTGATATAAATGTCATAGTTTATTTCTGTAGCAATTTACGCTCATTGAGGATCTGCTGTCCTGTGATGTACTTTGGCTTTCATGCATATATTGAGATTTTTTTTCCTCTACATCTTTATCCTGTAAAGTTCCATAATTATTTTCTGTGTCTCCCCCTTTCAATTTCTTCTGCCAATTCCTTTGCACTTCAGATCTCCTCTGGAACTCAGCACAATTTATTTACGTGATTATTTCATCTTCTGAACCGCTCAGGGCTTGGACACCAGTTGGAAGAGAAATTTAATCCCCCTTTCTGTGCTTTACTGTGCTCAGCAAGTTTACATGACATTGTGGTGAGATAGATTATGTCTGCGATAAAGCTGTGGGCAGGTTCTCATATTTCAAGCACTGAGAACTACAGATAAAGGCCCACCTCGTTTCAGCACCTCAGTGTGGCCCGTCAGAAGGTATCATGGTCTTCCTGGGTGATGCTCAGGAGTAAGAACTGTGAGATAGCAGATGGCCAAGCAGGGCTCAGAGTTGGTGCCAACAGGAAGGAGAAAAAGGAAAACTGGCTGTGTTCCACTAGGAGGGCACATAAACACAATGAAGATGTAAAAGCACCTTTTCTTGCTGAAATTTCTGAAAGAAGACAGCAGCTGAAACAGCCAGTTGGTATACTTGCATCATGAGAGGAATGTGGTCCAGAATGGATGCAAGTCTTGATTTGGTGTAGGAGGATATGTTCTCTGTGATGCCTGTCAAGTAACTGCAATGCATTCATCTGTGCCAGTTCTGCTGGGGCTTCTTCCACATTTTCTTTTTGCTTTTTCTTTTCCTACCTGTTTCTTACATGCTAATGCAGGACTGTACTTGCAAAGCAGACAGAAAACCCAAGTATTGTAGATATGCTTGAGCAAAGCTGTACAGACTCCTTCACCTTGACCAGCAGTCATACATCACACCTCCTGCATAACATGAGGGCCATGTATGTGGAAGGCTGCTTTGCAGTCCTGGGGCATTTACCACTACTTTCCCATTCACACAAGGAAGTTGTGGGAAAGTCATGGTGTGCGCCACAAGATCTTGAAAGAGTTCTCCTGTGGCTAGAGTTGTAAATGCCCCACTGAAATATTTTTACAGATGGAGAATTCTTTTGAAATAAATAGAAAAATTTCCCAGGATGAAAATTTTCTTTTAAAGCTTTTGGAATGCCTCCATTTATTTCAGACTTGTTGGACTGTTGAGGATCCCTTGACAGCTGTGGGTTCTGGAAAGTATCTCCTTGACTGCTTGCCCAAGACCCCCCTTTTCCCCAGTAGCTGTGGACCTCACTCCATCTTGAAAATGCTTATGGGAGTATGGGATCTGGAGTGTATTTGAAACTGATGAGATAAAGAAAAACAACTATAAAACTTCATGCTATAAACACTTGTGAGGCTAGTATTACATATAGCACAGTGAGCCTTATATATATAAAACCATGAGCTGCTAATTCATTGAACAGTTAATTGCTCTTTAGTTCCTGACTTTTTTTAAAGAAAAAGTTAGTGCTAGTTCATTTAAGTCAGAAGTGTAACTGTTGCTCTTCAAATGTATTTTGTACTTGTGATATGATATCAGTATCTGGGCGAACAGCTTTATTCTGAATGCTTTTGAGTTTATGCTCTATGGTTAATGTTCCATGGCTTGCTGTATGTTTCATACTCATTCTTCTGTTGAACTTAAGCATGATTAATGTGTTTTTGTAGGCAGCTTAATGAATTGCTTAAAATAGGAAGTGTCCTTGATTTACCTGCTGTATCAGAGCAAGTCTGTGGTAATTACTTACATTTACCTTTGATTTATAGGCCTCTGCTTCATCTATACTGAGATTGTCTTCCTTTATGATAGCTAAGTTACCCTTGATGAATTGATTTTGGTGGGATATCGTAGTACATGCAGAGTCCATTTTTTTTCATAATCCTTTTTTTGAGCCCCTTCAGTTGTAATAGGAATAAGTTTTAAACATGCAAGACACTGATGTGCTGCAGGAGTCAGTCATTTCCCAGGGCTTGTCTTTGATTTGGGTGTATAGTAGAAAGAAACCAAGAGATAGGAGGTGAAAGGGGAGGAAAAATTGTGTGGGGTTCAGTGGAACCTATAGACAAATGCTGTGATAGAAGCTTATTATCACTGAACATGACAGGAGCAGGACATTGAAGTTAGTTTGTGTTGAGGATTGATTGCTTAAATGTACGTTCATGCTAAGACCAAGAGATAAATGAAACAGTTTCTAACCTAAAAATCTCCATGTAATTCTCACTTCAGATGGTGGAGCAATTTCTGTCTCTATTGTAGTTAGGTCTAAGGTCATGGATAGATGTCAATTTTGAAGACATTCTCTTGCAGCAGGTTGTTTATCATCCCCATGTTGGAGGTTACTACCCCACAGATCTGCTGGTTTACAGGGTTGTGTGAGTTTTCCTTAATCTGTGCATTGCCCTGCTCCAGGAGAAATCACCTAGGTTAGCTGAAGCAGCTGAAATGGATGAGCAGCTGCCTTTTGCTCGAAGCAAGTTGGAAAGTGTGAATACAAAGTCATTCAAAGGCATTTTAATGAGGGTGGAAAACTCTTGCAGAACTGCAGTGGTGACCAGCCAAATGGTACCTGTCACAATTTAATTTGTTCACAGTCCTTAAGGATGAAGACAGTTAGAAATGAAATGGCTGGGTTTACCCAGAGCAAGTGTTAGAGTTTCCATTAAAATTCTTTCATGAACAGATTTTTTTAAGGGTAGTCTGCATCATGTGGGCAATGATGAGCAACTGTGGGTAATAACACCCTCAGCCAGCACAGCCAGATCTGTCTTTGGACTTCTTATAATCTCAAGTACATACGTTTCTTGGTCTCTGACAATGATAATAAAGAGTATGTGTGACCATGTAAATCAACTGTGAAAAATATCCTACTTAGATTATTTAGACTATTTGCAAGTAAAATCATTCCAATAATCGAACCCGGTATATGTAGGGTCTTTGACTCATTTAGGGGAGTAAGATTTTCAGTTATTTTGCAAGTTGTACCTAAATTTATATTTCTGTTTTTCTTCTCATTTTGCACATGAATTTAGGCCTGGAATAATGTAAGGTTGTTTGGTAATTCAGAGTATTTATATTCAGTGTGTGGTAAACATCCAGCAACAAAACTGTCAGTGGGTTTTAATGGCACTATGTTTGGATTCAGTATTTTACACTTTTACTAGAGGATAGTGGAATAAAAAAATGGCCTTATTTTTAATATATGTGAATTCTTTTTCCAGGTGGGAACATAACCCTTGGACTGCATGTTCAGTTTCCTGTGGAGGTGGTATTCAGAGGAGAAGTTTTGTGTGTGTAGAGGAGACCATTCATGGCGAGATACTGCAAGTGGAAGAATGGAAATGCATGTATGCCCCTAAACCCAAAGTCATTCAAACCTGCAATCTCTTTGATTGTCCTAAATGGGTGGCAATGGAATGGTCTCAAGTAAGTTGAAAAGTAATTTGGACCTTTATCCTTGTTTTCTAAAGAAAACCTCTAGTCTTGTGTGACTATATATTTGTGAACACAGGACTATTAGAAAAATACTGCAAGTATAATTCATAGTATCTACTAGGAGAAGTTTGCACTAAGTAGTTTGGCTTGATAATCAAAATGCTAACATGTCTGTGTGGAGAAAAACGCATATAGAATTATTTATGCCCATTGAATTCCTGCTTTACACAGGGGAGAAATGAGATCCAGAGGTCAGGTCTCTTTGCAATCAGGTCATTTGTCTCTCAGCTCTTGATAAATGTAATATTTGACTACATGTAATAGCTAAAGGCATGTCTGTCTAGGGGCTGACATATCTGCAGGGGTGATTTTCCAGCATTCTTACCTTTCATTATAGTAACAAGAACATAAGGCCAACTGATTTTGGCTGTAGTTATTTGATACAGTCAGATAGCTCAACACTTCTATAATTTCTTAGTTCATCCAAATGACATCACTGACATATAGTGAACTGTTCTTGCAGCACGTCTGACCCAGCTTTAACTGAAAATGACCACTGTGAGAGAGCACATTCTCAGTACACAGTCACCTCTGCTTCAGACTGTTGCAAATCAGATAAGCTTTAAAGAATCCTGAGAAATCATTCACGTTCCCAAAACTTAGACATTTTTTCCAGCATCAACCTTTTCTTTATTCACCTAGCAGTGCAAGGACAAATTCATGCATCTCCAATATGTGATTGTGGAAAAACTTTAGCAAAACACATCATCAGTACTTCTAACTTACTTTTTAACAGTATTTGTAAATATAGTGAAAAAGAAACGGTGTGAGATTGTTGCATTGTCTCCTGCAGTGCACAGTGACCTGTGGACGAGGCTTGCGTTACCGAGTAGTGCTGTGTATTGACCACAGTGGACAGCACGTTGGTGGCTGTAATCCACAACTTAAACTACACATAAAAGAAGAGTGCATCGTGCCAATACCATGTTACAAGCCAAAAGGTAACTGGAATTTTGTCTGGGTCTGTTATTGTTTCACATTTTTGTTAAGAGAATTAAAAGCCCCTGGTAACCTTTTTCAGAAATGCCAGAAGCTGGAATTTACTAGGACTTGTTTCAGTCTCGGCAGAAACAAGCATTTTAATTGTTGGTGCTAGGAAAAGTGCCCTGCTGATATTTTTTGCTGATAATGTGGCCAGACTATCATGAGGTGAACACGCTAACTAAATATATACAGCCTGATCAAATTGGGAAAACCAAATTAATGAGTTCAACATGGGGAGGAGGAATTGTTCAATAATACTTGAAATGGGAATGATACTCCATATGTATCACCTGGGATCTTGTTTGTTTGCATCTCATTAAATGTGTCAGCATTCTCAGTGGACCTCATCAGTTCATTAAGTTATAACAAAACTGGTTTCTTCCTCTTTTTTCCATTCTGCATATTTAAAAGGTCTGAAACAATGATGTCAATTGACTAATATTCTCAAAAGACAAGAGTTGGTAAGGCATAAAACAGCAGGTGATAAGGTGAAAAGAAAAACTAAAGATGAGGGGGAAAGTAGTATATCCCGTCCCTTGCTCATTTCTGTCCTTCTGGGCTCAGTAAATTTTAGTGGGTGCTGCTCCCATTCTTTCAGTTTTTATTTGAAAGGCTGTATTTCAGACCTTCCTAACTCACCATAAAGATTTACACAGAAAAAGCAAAAGCTATCTGTAGACAACCCTATGTTTCTCTTCAGGATTTTTTCAGACTCTAGAGAATTCTTCAAGCAGATAACTATTCAGGGTTAAACCACGAAGTAGAAACCAGCACTGAAATTTTAAGAACCACCTTCTGGGGTTTTACCTAAGTTTGGATGCACAGATCCTCAACTGGCTTAGAGTACTCTGACCAAAAGCATCACAGAAGTGTAGGATGTATAGACAGATAAAAGAAGTTAGTGGTGGTGTTTAAATTAAATTTTGGGAAAGCTGGCTAACTCAGGAAAAAAACCCAAAACATTTTCTGTGAAAGTTTTCTAATGAAGCCAGTCTATCTGGAGAGCAATGTACATTTGCTATGCTCTGGCTTCTTTTTCAGCTATAAACTTAAGTTATGACGATAATCCATTACGCTGAGGTATAAACTACCATCTACTGGAAACTGACTGCATTTGGGGAAGATGTAAAAGGAAGCAAAAGATTAAACAGGGATGGAAATTGGATTACTGGTACTGAGAGTAAAATGGGGTGTCAGAACAGAGCTCAAACATCATGAAGAAATTTTCTAATAAATTCTGTTTTATTAACCAGTATATCTTTATTCAAAAGCATTAGTTCAATAGGCAATGTAGTGTGGAATGCTAAGGTGAATAATGCTCTCATCTACATATTGCTTTGATTTTGGAGGAATTACTGAAGTCTTTTTGTTTCCTCTACCAGAGAAAAGTCCTGTTGAAGCAAAATTGCCGTGGTTTAAACAGGCACATGAAATGGAAGAGACCAGAACAGTCTCAGAAGAGCCAACGTAAGTGCATTGTATTTTACAGTGATAAGCATTTCCAGCATATTTTTTAGATCATGTGGAATGACTGTTACCGTGCAGTTTGCTTTGACAGTTGGCCCTCCTTGGGAGATGAGTTGTGTTGTGAGCCTAATTTTACGTCTTTATATCTTTGCTTCTGGAGCTCCTGTTCTGGATGACATGAAGCTACTCTATTATAGTCTTCCTGTATCATTTAAGCAATTGAAGGGATCTTAATTTAGGTTTATTAAGCCCTAATTAATGCAGTGGAAGCATTTCAGCAGATGTAAATTAAATTCAGTTTTATTCCAGTCATTACTGTTACCTCAAGAATGTAGTGGTTGTATTAAAAATTAAGAGGTACTTTGTAGGGTTGCCAGGACTTCCTTGGGAGGTGAGGCCAACGCATAAAGAAAGTGAGAAAAACCTGCTGATCGCTGAGCTTAGCTGAATCTATGGGGATAAGTTGTGATATTTTACATGTGTGTATGTGTGAAATAACATCTGGATTTTTGAGTCCCCCTAAAAGCTGATGAGGGTAAGCCTTGCAACCTTTAAGTCCTGGGGATGAAAGTGTGACTTAAATCCAGCTACACTTGCTCCTGTCCTTTGTATGCTAGGGCATCCACACAATTGCTTATATCCCCGTGTATGTTTCATGCATATATCTGTCTAACATATTCAATATAAATATATAACTTTTAGAAAGTAGTAACTTTCTATAAGGTTTTCATGAGAGATTTTGAACAGTATTTCGTTGTGCTTTGCCAAGTTCTGCACTCATTTGTAGTAATGTTAGTTTAAAATTTAGGTGAGCTTGCTGAAGTTACTTTGGATTTATGTTGCTCTGAGAGTGGAGTGTGCCCCATAACTTCTTATTTTTCTTCCTCCATCTAGCTATTCCTGGTTTTTGGCACACATGTACCAACAGGTGTGATCATGAGTAATAAAATCTTTACACCTGCACTGACTCACAGAAGAAACCTCTTGCCAAACAGGTGTTTGCATAGTTATGCTAACTGTACTTAAAGGTTTTCACTGTTCTAGCCTCTCAAGTCAAGTGTCAGCCTACTGTGAGTGGTTATTTCACTCTCCAAATTGGTGGCCCTGAATTCAGGCAGGATAGTAGCAAAGATATAAAAATAACGTGATTGTTGAAGGGGTGATGCAATCAAATGTGCCTGTTGAATGTCAGCATATCAAAATGAAGGTATATGAGGCCACCTCTAAAGAGGATTGAGCATAAAGCTATAAAGAAGGTGATCTCTAGCATTACAAAATCTTGCTGCGGCAACTGTGAGCTAATGTAGTCTCTAGGTTTTTAGAATCCTTCAGCAGCAGTCTGAGAGAATGAGCAGGGAGGACTGGCAGGCACACAGCATGCTCGTTCAGAGTATATTTAGAATATAATAGAGCTGAGCCGGAAACTTTGTAATGGGTTGCCTTGTACCTTGTCCTCACAAAGAAAGCAGTTATTCATGCCTTCCTAGACATGACCAATGTATTCCGCTGCAGCCTCACAGCGTGAATGCAGCCATGTGTTTGAGTTCTCAGTGCATGTCCTGTCATAGCTGTATGGTTTTGCAGTTTCCTGGACTTTTATTCTTTTTAACTTTCTCTGGAGACCTAGGTTTTCTTTATCTTCTATTCATGATCCTCATCCTGATCTGAGAATCTCTCTTGCTTTTTCCAAAAGTATCTTCACTTAAATCTGAAAGGTTTCTCCAATGACTTCTTGCTGATGTCTCTTTGCCATCCTTCTCTTTATTGAGGTGTTGCTGAGGTACTGTGCTAGTCTGGGTACTCTGGGTTCTCCTGGGACCCAGCTCTAATGCTGCAGCCAGATTCTCCATTAGTTTCTTTTTATCTGTCTTCTGCTGCCACGTTTTTACTTTATTCTTCTAAGGAAGCTGGCATGTAAGGAGAAATAAGAAATAACTGGTCCCTGACTTCATTCCTTTTTGCAGACAGCCTGTTGGTTGTATGGACAGTGGCTTGCAAGCAGAGCAACTTCTCAATAGATGCTTTAAATCTCATGCCCTAGCTGCTCCAGTCTTTTCCAGCTGGAGTGAGATTTTTGGGTCAACTGTAGCAGTAGGTTGTTACTTCTCCCAGAGTAAATTATAATGAGAAATCCCTCTGGTTTGGATCTGTTCAACTGTGTTTTCTGTGATTTCCGCTTGGCACAGTGATAACCTCATAGCCCACCTCTGCCCAGCAGGAGGCTTATGATTTCCTTGGTAAAATGCCATAATTTTTAATTTTAGTTATTCTATTGTCATCCGAACTTAAACCACAATATGAAGTCTCAGCTTCTAGTCCATCCTTTTATTACAATTGTCTTTCTATGCTTTCATGTGATATTTTAGTTGGTAATGAATAAGAGAGTAAATGCAGCTGCATTTTAGAAGCCACAAATGATGAATATGCCAAAAGTATCTTGTGGAAGATAAATGCTTCTGCCGCTGTGGTCTACCATGGCTGGTGTCCTGAATTTACATAAAGGGGAAATGTTCAAAAGCTGCTTTTTTATTATTATTATTAGCAAAATAAAAAATGAGTGCCCTTAAAGTGAGGCCAAGAAAAATGTAGGTCTGACCTTTTTAGTTTTCAGTTGTGGAATGTGATGACAGTTGATACCAATCATTATTTTAAATGTTCTTCCCTCGAGCCTTCTTAGTTACAGTAAGATTTGCAGAGAAGCTCCAGCAAGGTTTTTGCATGCTTTTTTTTTGAATCATAAGTTAAAGAAATAGACACCTAATCTGCCTTTCCCCATCATGGCTTAGTACAAAACTAAAATGTTTTCAGAAGCTAATATATTTTTTTTAGCGACTGGACCTAAAAAGTAATCACTAGGTTTTCACTGAATGTGAAATGCAGGGTGTCTCATAAAGGTTCCTGCTCGTTGTATCTGAGTCATTACATAGAAATGTCCCCATTGTGCTTTTGGTGATTGGGAATTACACATTTTTCACAGCTTCCTCTCTGAAAATGGGCTGGTGATTTTGTCCAACAAAATCACACTTACACTGGAGGTTGATAAAACCTGGCAGTGCAACTGTGCTTAGAGCAGGCAAGGCTGGTACTTCAGGGAGGGGTAGGGTGCCAGCATCATGGATGTTCTGCCCCAGTAAGCAGCCAACATTTTAGATGCTTCTGCAAACTTTTATCCAGGCCCCTTGGCTCAGTAGGGTAGGATTGGAAATATCACAAGAGGAGTCTTTTTTTTAGGATTTAGGCATTTCCTGTCTTAACTGAAAGTGAGAACTGTAGGTATGAGGAAAACATAAAAAAATATTAAGAGACACCATGTTTTCCAAGTCTTTAGAAAGCTGGATAAGGCTATGCTGAGTTAAGTTTTAGTTCAGATTTCATTTGGTTGGGGTGGGATTTTCTGTCCCAGTTTTATCGTCAAAAGCTTAGGTCACTGCTTCATTTCCAGGTCACCCGACACTGGCTTTTTCAGTGTGCCAGGTGAATGCACATTTCTGTTGGTGTTAGACTGATAATACCACAGCATGGACCTACTCTTCACTGCATCTGTAGTGTGTACATCATTTATACCTGTGCAAATGTACAAAAAGGCTGATTTTTAAAAGTTTGCCTGCCCGGATTTGCATTTTTTCATTCTTTTCCTTTTTTTTAATCAGGAGTCTCATCTACAAACTTAGTTAAAGATCTCAGAAAATTTTCAAAATTACCACCATCCTATCCATCCCATTATAAATTCCTGATGATCTGAAAGGCATCAAAATAGAAGTGCCTTGATGCTTCTTAATCCTGATATGACAACACTGAAGTGTATGCCCATCAAAGGCAGAGTGAATTTGCTTCAGGGAAGTATTGTGTCCAAGGCGTTGCCACGTCTGTGCTGTGAATGCCACTGGATAAAAAATATATCACTTCTGAGATTGATAGAGTTTGCTTTAATGATCTGTCATAGACTATGGTTGTGTATATGTTAAATGAAAAATACAAATTAAAAAATCATCTGCCTGAACTCAAAATTCAAATACAATGCTAACCTCTGGAGCTCTTTCACTGTCCAGTCTCTGGCCTTGCTCTAATTTTGCATGAGCAGTCTCCATTGGCTTCTTTTGAAGGTGCTAAAGTGTGACTTTAACATGGTCATCCTTTGAAAAGTTGTAGTATTTAGGATTTTAATAGCTAAATGGTCATGTGACTAGCTTAGCAAATGCAAGGTAGAATAATAAGTATTTTGGGTGGGTTTTTTTACCTTGCACTTCACTGAAAAATACCAGACAGTAATATTCAACAGGAAAACCTCAATTATAATATAGGCTTGTTATGAGTCAAAGAAAAATGCTTAGTATTTTCTGAGTTTCTTTATAAATCAATTGGTTGCTGAATGAAAGGATTGCTGTGGTTCAAAATTTGCATTCATTTATACAGAATTTGAAAAGAATGCACTATACATTATCTTTGGAACGTTTTAATGCACTCAACTAACAATACACATAACTAACACTAATTTCTGGTATTCTGTTGTTATGCTTTTACCAAAAAAAGTGATTTGCTTTCAGACTGTGAAATGTTAGGTGTGGTCAGAACACCAGTGAACATTTTTGAGTTATAAATGTCCATCAATTTTATTTTTCCAATTAGGTACATGACTACAAATGGGCTTATACTTTTTATTTACACAGAAGTAGAGGGAAGTCATAATTTTGTTAAGCCTATGCATGCTGGCCTTGGTCCAATAAAGCACTTAAGCACAAGTTTAACTCTGAACACATTATAGTCTTAATGACTTCAAAGGACTGCTAATATGCTTAGAGTTACGCACATAAGCATTTTGTTGGATGAGGGTGGTTTTGCCATGGCCACCCTAGGTAGTTTGCATGGCTGTCTTTGAAAAGACTGTGAGATCTGATGCTTCAGGGTTAAACTGATTTTTATCCACAGGAGTAAGAGAAAGCCTTCCTTTGCAGCTTTTCCCACAGATGTTCAGTTAGAATGCATGAAAAGCATCTGGGCATTGACCCCTACCAGCTGTGCCATTGGATTCAACGGGCTGTTATGTTGTACCAGTAGGGCATTTACTCAGATTTTATCACTGTAAGACACAGCCACCCACCATTTTGATAATAGTCTCCCAATAAAAATCAATCTGGTCATCTACTTCGAAGGTAATCAGACTGTGAAGTGATGAGCACTTTCAGTTTTCCTTGATTTCAGGAGGAGCTGATGATACTGCACCCTTTACTCAAGTCTGTCAATGACCAGTGAGCTCTAACTAAAATTCTGAGGCTCTGTTCAAGGAAGCTTTGAAGTGATGAACTTTGACATCTTTATTCATCTTAGTAGAGTTGCAAACATCTCTTTAAAGGATAACCAATTACCTTGTAACCTTAATTGGAAATAGGAACAGTCTTTTCCACAGGAGACAGTCTGCCTTGGGGTCTCTCAGTCTGAGTGACTACTCCAAGGACTGAGTTAGAGCATCCTTATGGGTTACACACTCATTTATTCTCCTTTCTTCTACTTGATTCTTCCTTTGTATATACTGGCAAGAAGTTATTGGCTCAAGATGATAAGCTGTCCTCAGAATCAACCACACCGTGTTGACATTTTTCTGTGCTTACTGTGTATGCAGCATGTAAATACTGACTTTTGTCTTATACAAGTGTTTTTACCTTTGTAAGGGCAGCTTTCCTGCAGTAAAGAGAGAGATAATTCTTAATCAAAGATAAGGAGAAAATCTTTGAATCCGAATTTGGATTTTTTCTTCCAAATACGTTTTTAACATTGGTCTATTATATCCTCCTATATCTCCCATTTGTGTTTTGATCATTGGCTGCATTTGGACATATAATAAAGAGCAACCACAACCTTTTGAAAAAATGTCCTATGAAACTGATTTCTTACAAATTGTATCCCAGAGTCACTCAGGATTACTTTATTAATGAAATTCAGCCCTTTGGCTCTAGTGCTATTTTGAAAATTACTGTCAGATATTAATGTGGCCCTTGAAGTCAGAGACTAATATCCACTGAAACCTCATTTTATTCAATAAATTCATGACCTGTAAAATAAGATTTTTACTATAATTCATCAGGACCATAAATGCTTTGTAATAAAAATGATGGGTTATAGACTGTGCCGGTTAGACCTCTTTATTGAAGATGAGAGGCTTCTTACAGGATTAAACCAGAAGAGCAGCCTTCGAGGTGTGTATTGGAGATAGCTAGATTTGAAAAGTGCTTTTCTTTTGGCTGGTTGATGATTACTATTATGACATAAGGTGATGGTCTGTCTCAGATTTAAACAGACTGCAAATACACTTTTGAGATATGTGTAAGTTTGTGTACCTGGGGAGCTATTTTATGTTGTATTGCTATGTCTTCACAGAATTTCTCCTTTTTTTTTTCCACTGAAGAAGTTTGAGAAAAGATTTAAGTGATGTCCTTTTTGCCCCCAAAAGGATACAAATTTCCATATTCCTCACGATTCTTTCTCATCTTACATTTTTTTTTGTGAATTTTGATAAATGGTCCGGGAGGGGGGGGGGCAAGTGAAAGACTTAAGACACTTGATTATGCATTCTATTTAAGCATCAAATAGTATTATGTGTTGTGTGCTTTGTGTATAAACATGCATTTCTGTATTTTAGCTATGTTTTAACTGTGCACACACAGACACATATTATGGTGTAAAATGACAGTGCTTCTACTGCGCTGTGATTATTTGCAGGTTTATTCCCGAAGCTTGGTCTCCATGCAGTGTCACATGTGGCAATGGCATACAGGTGCGAGACGTGAAGTGCCGAATTCTTCTTGCATTTACTCAGGCTGAGGTTGAACTGCCTGAGGAGGAATGTGAAGATGTGAAGCCACCAACAGAGCAAGTCTGTCACCAGCCATCCTGTGACAGTGATCCTGTGCCCTACACACCAGAATTTTCACATGCTGAAGACGGCAGTGTGATTTATGACTGGGAATACATTGGTTTTACTCCTTGTTCAGCCACATGTCTTGGAGGTACCTTTATTTATTTATTTATTTGTCATGACTTGTAAGAATTTGGCATTGTTTGACATTGTTGGGTCTTCTGTTAGTGTTACCTGAAACTAGCTATGTTGATCTGTCAAAAAACATGCAGCTTCAAGTTTCAACTTATTTCTTGGATATCCATAGAGTGTTTCAAACTACTTTGTTTCCTTTATTTCCTGTTTTCAAACACTGCCTTTAGTTGGTTAAGTAAGGTGCAAGAAGTTGTTGATACGGTAACTTGATTTAGTGTTGCTGCATGAATTGGCTGCCAGGCAGTTGATGGTACCAGTATGTTTAATGCATCAGCGATGGGGATGTTTAGGTGACCTTTCTTTTCCTAGGAACTGAAAGTGTATAGTTTTGGATTTCCCAGGTTAATTATTTCTTATCTTCCAAAATGCTGCCATTTTCTGCAGTACAGTAGGGATAAGAAGTTGTAATAAGGGAGGCTTGCTTTCAGTCTGACCGGCATGAAGATCAAACAGGAGTTTGTTTAGGTCTTAGTACAGTATATCATGCTATAGGAACTCTGTGCCATACATCTGTCTGCAAGTAGTTAGGCACATTCCTTTTCAGATGTAATCAAATCTCCCTGTCGTCCTAAGTACATGTTACTAGACAAGGTTGCTGGTGTTGCTACTACATACTGTACTTTGGGACTGAGCACAAGTGAGTTATGAAGTGCTAAGTGGAGGCAGTGGGGTTGTGAACACACCTATATATGACAGGACCGATGACATCAGTGGGAAGTGAAGACAGTTGTACCCATAGAAGAAATAAAAAATGTAGAAAAGGGGAGAACAGAAACAATTGGAAGCAGAGAGCCAGTCTAGAGCTCACAGAAAGCAGTGTCCTTTGTACTATTCACCAGTTCAAACCTTGAAGACAGAAGTTGGGAGGGGTCCTCTAGAATGCATCGGCAGGATGGTAGGTGACTGGTAAGTGCCTCCTTTATCATTTACTACTACTGTTTACTGATGGGGTTGATCCATAGGACTAGCAGCACCTGTGAATGGGCATTTTGACTGGCAAGGTAGAAGAGGCCATAGTCCACAAATATAAGCATAAAAGTGAGACAGTAAGAGGGAATTGTTTTTAGAAATAAGAAAATTGTACTCTACAGCAGAAACAAGGCTTTCATTACTACTAAATTGGTTGTCCTCTTTTTCGTATCTCAGCTGATTTTTGTAATGTACAATCATTCAATTGCCATCTTAAATCCATTTTACTACTGGTTTTTAGCCAATGCCTTTTCAGAGGTGTTCTAAAACTCCAAAGTTTTTTAATTTTGAGGACATCAGGAAACATCTAGGCTGAAATAATCTCTAGGCTTTGCCTGCTATTACACATGTACATGTTTGCATTGCCTACATCTTCACGTGTGAGCTTGTCCATGCAAAAATGTTCAAATAAAAACTTGCACTTCAAGTACAAACTGATGGTAATTTAAGGAGCCTGTACTGAAGACAGTAGTTTCATTTGCTGGCATCAAGGAACGTCATAATGACTGATGAATAGAATCCCATGTTCAGCTTAATTTTGTTCCTGAGGGAACCAAGTGTGAATTCTGTGGCTGACTTTCGGCCTTTTTGTGAATTTGTGAGGTTACCTGACCCAGGACTGTGCAGTAGGTGTTCACAGTAATCTAACCATTGGTTTGATATGCAATAGAAATGATCCATTTAAAGAAGCTTGAAGGAAAATATCTGGTTGTGTTCTTGAGACTTCTGTGGTATCACTGGTACAATGTCTAGACATTTTTCACATGTGATACTCCTGGGAAATGTGGGAAGTTTTCAGGATATTTTATCAATGAACAGCTTCAGAAGTCCCTATACTGTTTCGCTAATTAAGTAGCAGTGATTTTTTTTTTCCTTCTATCAGTTCTGGTCTTCTTGCTGCCTTGGCAAAGGCTTTCAAACAGACCAAAAATTACCTGCCGATAAATAGTTTTAAGGGAACCAGACATCTCTTGTGTTTCCAGCTTATTGCAATGTACTAACTAATGATCTCACTGTCTACTATTTTTCCATTGTGTAGTTCAAAGGAGCTGATCCATTTCTGCTAAGTTTTATGTTCAAATCTCATTTCAATTAGATGAACTCTTTTGTTATAATAAATAAATCTTGTCTGAGTTTGGAATATCCCGGTGTAATGTAAATTATATTAGGTACTTTTTCTCTAGTATGTATGTATCTAGCAGTGGCTATTAAAATAAATTTCTGTGGATTTCTGTATCCTCGGGACTCCCTACCCCCCCTTTTTTGTGCTGTACTCTCTCTGAATGAGGGAAAAGTCTGCAGGGTCTAAGTAGGCTGGAAGCTTTATAGCTGCTATTTGAGCAAGGACTGAATCTGTTTCAGTGCTTGTCACTTGCACCTTTTTTTTTAATCCTTATTCAGACTAGACTTTTAATTCAAATTCCTCTGGTTCCTCTCCAAAGCAGACGTAAAAATGCAGGTGGAAACATTGTTTTTGAGGTGTTAGTATTACAGAGACAGAGTGATCTGCAAGACATTATCAAACATCATCATTACTTTCCAGTTCATCATATTCAGCAAGTTCTAGAGCATTAGTAACTCCAGTCTTTAGTCACTGTGTTATTCTGCACCAAATCTATGTGGCTTGTCACGCAGCATATCGAGTGCTATAAAACTTGCTGCTCCTGAGGACTGCTACATTGTGTTACGCCTGTTAGCATAATTAATAATTCTTTCATCAGTCTTTCCATAAGTGCAAATAGAAGTTGTCCAGGTCAGTTTGTCACGAGTCAGATATCACCTTTAACATCCATAGGAAACTCTGTAACCATCTTTCAGTGTCAGAAGAAATCCCAAGCTGAAAATAAGCCAACTGTGCGCTTAGGGATCTGAGGATTTGCCTTCATTTTCCCAGAATGTTTTTGTTTGTTTTTTTCTTTTCAATCTGAAGAACTTCGGCAGTGATGTGAGAGTCCTCAACATAAGTTTGGTTTTCATAATATTGTTAGTGAGAAGTAATAGTTGGCATCAGAATAAAGACTGTGCCTGAGAAGAAGAAATGTTTTTATTGTAATTTGTAGTATTTCTTTAGTGTTGTCGATCATTTAACTACTCTATAATATTTTAAAGGGATGTTTTCCATTTTAAAAAATAACTGAAAATTTTGTGAGTCCCTGTTTAAAAACACCTTTACTTGCACAAGGCAGATTTTGGTAGTCCAGTGTAATTATTATTATTTATAATCCATATGCTTCAAAAATTATGATTCAGGCCCCCTAAAGTCATTACATTGGTTTAAAAATAATGAGATTAAACAATAAATACATATACCATTCCTACTGTTTCTTCCATAGTCTGTGGCCTTGGAAGCTTTAGGGTGCAGTTAAGTTGTGTTTTCAGACTTTTGTCTGGACCATAATGCTAAAAGTTTACCATTTTATTTATAAGAAATCTGAGATTCTTAGAAAATTAGTGGATTCTAGCCAAAGTTAAGAAAAACGATGACCATCCTGAGACTCGCATATAAAGTTGAGCATTTGCAATAGTGGTGTAGGCAATTTGCTAACTGGTTACTCCTATCACTAGTTTCATTAACTGAAGGCACTAACTGTTTACTCATTTGTACTCCTGTAAAAAACATTGCCAGTTTCAATAAATTTATAGAGAGGCTCAAGCATATGTAGAGCTTGGCATTTCTTCTGAGTTAATTTCAGCTGATAGTACATATTTTTAAGCTGTCACCAAACTGAGACTATCTCATAGAAATAAATGACTGTCCTTCCTCTTCCAGTTATAGAGAATAGATCTACCCTCTTACCATTTGCACAGCAACTTTCCACCCCCATTTTCTCTGAACTACAAAAAGGCAGAAACAAAAAGTCTGGGCTTTTTTCAGTGTTCTGATCTTTTAACACAGCTTCATGCACTGTGTATTTCACTGTACAGAAAAGCTTGTGAAAGAATGTAAATGTATGTGGTTTGAATGCTGGGTTAAAATAGAAAATATTCTATTTCACTGAATAGTAGGATAATTACTACAATAGTGCATCAGATTACAGTAAAAATACTTAATGCTCCCTGCTGCATACATAATGTTTTAGTTAAATTATCTACTATGTTTATATTATAAGCCAAGAAAGTCATACATATAAAACTTCGCTTGTTTAAATAGTAGATTTTTCCATTTTCCAATTGACATAGAATAAGAAATTTATCTGTGATTGAAGTTCCCAAGTAATGGAAAATTATAGTTTGGGGTGAGAAATTGGATTAATTGTCAAGACATTTTGACAGTTAAGTTCAAGAAAATGCTGCATTAATTAAGTGTAGTTATTTATTGAATAGAGTTCTTGAACTGGGAACCAAGGAATAGGAAGGGAGCGCATGGTATGTTTTTAACAACTGTTTAATATCTGTTTTGTACTTACAACATCAAAACAGGGTGCCATTTTTCTTTCAATAAGGGCCCTGTGGGAAAGAATCACTACTGCAGTTTGTGCCCTGTAGTTAAGTCAAATTAAAGATACACCAGATATTGACATTTTCTTCAGGTAACACAAAGCTAGGTAGGTCATGCTTCAAGGCAGAAGTGGTTTAATGAACTCCAGGTGGCAAGTTGCAGCCAGAAACTATCACCTGGTATGACATGCCTGTTAAACATCTGGGGATCAATTGGACAGAAAAAGTTTGGTTCACTTGTTAGTCAGTCTGCAATAAAATAGTAGACTCGTAGAAAACATGTTTATTTATTGTTTTGTCATCTTCGGGCATTTTCATATCTGCATTATAGTAATGGTCTTTGTTGTTAAAGGTTCATTCTCAGCCTTGCTAGTAAAATAGCTTTTACTCAATGCGTGTGTTCTATGTTAATATAATTATCAATACTTCAGTATAAGAAAGCTGGATAGGTTGTCAATCATATTTAAGGTCAGGTCTTCTGTTCTATAAAAATTCATCACTTTGTAGATGTAGTCAAAACATTTATATAACAGGGTCTTTCTGAACCAAAAACGAGTCCCAGAGGGGATCTAGAGGTGTACCAGAGAGCCTGAAAGAAACTGGAATCTATGTTACTGTGAAAATTACTACTGGTCTGCTCCTGCTGAAACATCTGAAATAGTTGGACTGGTTCAAGTTTTGCAAAGAGTGATTGTGGCCTAGGCACACATCATTAGCATTATATAGAACGTCCCCAATACAGAGGATCCCCCAAGTACATCACAAACCATCTTGTCTTTCGTGAGCATCTGAGTGAGCTGTGAAATTGAGCAAGGCTTTCACAGTGAAAAATAAGATATAAAATTGGATAATTATGTAGGTTTAAAATGAAAGGAGTTCACAAAATGCGTGTTCACTAAGCTGACTTGCTCTAAAGCAAACTTGTTACGTTTCATTTTGACTCATAGAAATCTGAGTATTAGCAATCTTCCATGTGTCCGTAACAAGATCCAGGTAGCAAGAGCTGCAGATCGGAAGGTGCCAAGAATGATTGTGAGTGAGCAAAGCTCTACACTGCGTCAGATTTGCTGCCTTCAGCAAAACTGTTGCACCTCTTAGCCCCTATAGAAAGGTTCTGTGTTTAGTCAGCCATTCTGATGGCTGTAGTTTTACAAGTTTTCTGCATTTTTTGATTACATTTTTTTTTGCAGTCAAGGTAAGTGAGCAGGAATCACTTTTACCCTGATTATGGCAATGAAACCCATAGTTGTCTTGGACCACTACTGAACCAGGTAGATATAGCATCTGAGAGTGGACAGACAGAGAAGCCTATTTTCTGCTCATTTTCAGAGAGGTAGAATGTCAAAGCCTTTTAAATATCACAGAAATAAAGTGCTAAATATAATTCACAACAATCTTTAGACCATTAAATATATAAACTATCTCTGTGTTCCTTTTGACTTGAGATGTTACTTTTAAGCCTGCTATCTAATTCACCATTTGAAGCTTTTTTACTAAGTATTATTCAAGAGTAAGTTTTACAGAAATCTCTTCCATCTCCAGAGTTTCATGAGGTTTTTCCTTTTTAATTCAGGAACACAAGAAGCCATTGCAATGTGCCTGCATGTCGAGACAAAACAAGCTGTCAATGAAACCCTGTGTGACAATTCCAAGAGACCACCACCAATGACTCGTACTTGCAATATGAAGCTTTGCCCTCCGAGGTACACTGTAGTAATGAAATCATACTGTGGCAAAGAAATGGTTAATATGACTTAAATAAACATTGGTTTTCTCAGAAAGGGTTCAGGTTGCAGGTCTGTGGTCTTGCTTGGGAATGAAATTTCACTACTTCTGCCTTTAACAAGGTTTTTGGCGTTGGGTTTTTTTTGGTCTTGTTCACTCCTTTTCCACTCTTCACATCTCACTAATAAAATAGGGAACATTTTCTGAAATAAATCTCTTCTGTGTAGATATTTGCCCAAGTTGGAAAAACAGCCTTAACTCTTCTAGTGGTAAAAGTAAAATTTTAAAGCAATTTCACAAAAAACCCAGAATATTTACTTTCTATCCTTATTGAATGAAAAAAAGTGAAATTATGATTTAAAGTTATTTTAATTTCATGCTTCTTCAGTAGCCACACATAGTTCCTACGACTTCTTGTTTATTTGGAGATCCTGGGAAAAGAACAAACTCAGATCAAATCCAAGAAAACCCAGCTAATTTGGTCACTTGAAAGGGCCACGTGAAATTTTGACGTGTGCTGCCTTATTTACCAAGTTTGCTCTCTGACATCCCTGATCCTTTGCATATTGTTTCTATGTGTTTGCAGAAACCTCCTTTTGCAAAATGTAGGGAGGAAGTTAACAGGAACAGGATGTTTTATAGAAAATACACACACATTGAAAGAAAGTTTTGTAAATGTAAGAAAGGTCTATTTACATATTTACATTTATAAATGTAAACATCAGCAGGTTGCCAACAGACTAATTTTTGTGGGGAGCATTCAGAAAGTAGATGCTGGAGTTGAATTTGTCTGGAAATGACTCTTCATTATTTTATTGTTAATAACTTCTGCATTTCTTTATCAACTGAAGTTTATGAATCTAGTTTAAAATTTTGCATTACAGCCAACCCAAAGGGATGTTTTAGCCATCTATCAATAACTATGCCTTCAGTTACTTTTTGCTAGGGTCTGTCTGGGTATGATTACTCCTTTTCCAATCTGAAGTGAGTAGCTAAAACATGGACTTCTGGCTGTGTTGCTGGAGCAGGTGGCAAAGTGGTCCCTGGAGACGCTGCTCGGCTACGTGTGGGGTTGGGATACAGACGAGAGATGTGTACTGCCAGCAGCCGGGAGGATCTGCTGTTGCTGCTGAAGACTGCAAAGACAAAAAGCCTCATTCTTTACAAGCTTGTAACCAGATTGATTGTCCACCTGTTTGGCACATTGAGGAATGGCAACAGGTATGCCTGGGCTACAGAAATAGTTTAAATGTGTTCCTCTGGCTAGGTACTTGAAATTCTCTGGCTGGAATAACATGGAAGGTAGCTCCTAAATTTTGATATGTAGGTGTTTCAGCTAATTTCATTAAAACAAAGTCAAAAATACCACTTTTGACTAATATGCCAATGGATAATTACAGGATGAGGTGGAAAGTCCTTTTTAAGATTTCAGGAAGCTGGATACCAGTTACTTCAGACACCACCTCTTTCCATGTTTTGCAAACGCAATAACCTGCTTTTGGAGACATTTGTTATTTATTTTTTTTTGGTCTCAAGGACAAAGTTTCCTAAACTCCCACCAGGTATATTAACTGCTCTGAGACATAGGCAGATCTATGTGTAAGATGCATGTTTTTCTTTAAGATTTCTACTACTTAATTATATTCAGGTGGTGTGTTTTTTTAACTTAGTAGGTAGGTTCTCATCATCATCATCAGTAGCTGAAGATTTTACCAGAATTTTCTACATGCTGCTGGCTTTTTAATTAAAAGTAGATGTCATTTTTAAAGACAGCATAATTGGAAAGGGGGCGAGCTTACAGCACTTGTGTAAAATAAGTGTAATGGGTGAGCACAGATGTAAATGCAGGTGTACATTCTATGTTCTCTTCTTTGCCTTAGTGCTCACGTACTTGTGGAGGAGGAATTCAGACACGCAAAGTTTACTGTAAGCAGCTGTTGACAGATGGCAGTTTCCTGAAGCACACTGATGACACCTGCCCGAAACCTAAATTGCCAACTAGTAAACCATGTGCAAAAGTCGATTGTCCTCCTCAGCTAGTCATAGGAGAATGGTCCAAGGTGAGCAGCCCTCAACAAGGGTGAACCAAAACCTTCAATTGCAACATGACTTCTAAAGATTTCTGCTTGGGTGAATTAGATGTTTGGAGAAATAAATTCACAGGGCAGCTGACAGCTTTGCCAGGCATGTATCTGGACTAAACTGTGCATCTCTGTCTACAACCAGGCCGATCACATCCCCCTTCTGAGCTGTGTTTGAGCTGCTGAAAGACAGGCTGTAACACATTGCCTGCATTCTACTAGACATGTTTAGCTATCAATTATTTCATAGTATGGCTTCCAAAAAAAGAAAATCTTTGCAGTATTCTGGAATGTGTCCTCCTTCTTTCCTATTTAATGCAAGCTTGCTACCACTCACTGTTAAAAAAGATGTATAAAAGGGTATTTAGAAGCTGCAGTTAAAGTTCATGCAATCCAAACCAGGAGAGAGGATTGAGAGACTCGACACAGACTGTTTAGAACAGGCTGAATTGTCTCTTTTAGATACTAGATCTCATTGTTCTGCCCATGGTTGGACATAGTGAAACACTGTCATGTTATTTTAATTGTTCATGAGTTGCTTGCTGGAACAAATTATCTGTCTTATATTCTTATTGCCTAGAAAGTCAAGAGAATTTAATGTCTGGATAACACAAAGATTCATATAAAGCAGAGCGTGTGCACTTTCTCTCTGAAGAAAAAAAACACTACAGACAAACCAAAAAAACCCCCTCAACTAGTTTAAAATTAGCATGTGTGGTGTGGGACACCAAGTTTAGCTTGACTGCATCCTTCCTTTCACAGTGCTCAGTAAGCTGTGGTGTTGGAATCCAGAGAAGGAAACTTGCCTGCCAAAACCTAACAGCAAAGGGCCAATATGTCACATTAAATGGATCAATGTGTAGTGGTCTGTCTCCTTCGCTGCTTGTAAGGTCTTGTCAGATGAATGCCTGTGACAGTAAGTATATTACTTTATGTAGTTTCTTGTTGATTTGGAATGTTCTATTTATAAAGAAAAATCCACATACAAGTTAATTCACTCATCTCCCTATACTTTCACAACATTACTAATCTGGCATCAACTAAGTGTCATAATTACTAGACCAGTAATAACAGGATTGTTTTTATTTTTTTATGGCAGTCAGAAATAAAGGTTATGATCTAATGAAGTAGTTTTTGAATACATTGTAATGATACGTACCTCTCACCCTTGTACTTACCTACATTTGATCTGATTTTTCCTTTATCCTTTACGCTATCCCAACTGAAAAAAAATAAAATCCATACATTGAGTGTAAATTATAAAGGACATTAGAAAAGATAAGAATCCAGTTCTGGCTTGTCTTTTTGCTGTACTTTTGTATTACACTAGACATTTTGCTTAGCATGGTGGAATTCAAAACCTGAAACTCTGTGCCAGTGATAACTTTAGGTGTAATTTCTATCTTTCCTTGTAGAAATGAGTATCCCAGTCTCATGAGCTTTGTAGGAAGTGATGACAGTACAGAAACTCTTCAAAAAGTCCAGTATTCTATTACTGTCTATGTAAAAATCTTTTCAGGAAAAGCTGTCTATAGGAATTGTACAATTTGGGCACAATTGGGTTATGATACTGATGGTAGTTGCACTAACTGTGTGTGTATACCAGCAATGGAAATACCATACTGATATAGAGTATGTTCAGTTGCATACAATAATTTAGAACAGGCAGTTCTAAATGCAGGTTCCTTAAGTCTGAACCTGTGCTCTTCTTTCTTTATAAAGGAGTGTATTAGTTTGTAGGTTTGTGGAACAGGCCACTGAAAAGAAAGGAAGAAGAGAGTTTTTTGTTTTGGGGTGGGGGAAAAACAAAAAGCCTTCGTGAATGGCCTGGTTTTGATCACAGAGGTAGATGTGTTTTGTCCCAATTCATAGTGCTGTCAAGAAATAGCTACTTGGTATATTTTGAAGCTTTGCTTTAAAAATTATTCACAAAACAAAATAAGAAATAGAATAATTACTGATTCATACATAATATGAAACTTCTTTTCCTGGCCTGCATTTCAGATTAAGATGCCAAAATCCTGAGGTTCAAAACTCCACTTAAATAAAACCCTGTGGACTTTCAGGAATGTCCTTGGCATAAGGTTAAATAAAATATTTTGAGCTGCATATCTCTCTGAATTTAATTAATTGTGGATAGCTGAATGGCAGCGTAGCTGGTTTGCAAATTGCTTAGCACAGGCTGATATTAAAGTTACATTGTCAGCTTCCACCACAGTGCCAAGAAAGCAGGACGGTGGCCTGCAGAGGGAATGTGATTGCACTGAATGGGTGTAGATCAAAGTCATAGAAGAGAATCACTGTCCTCTCCCTTTATCTCCACAACCATTTGGAACAAGGCAGCCCTTGCAGCTCGGGTCTGCCTGGCAATTCCACAGCTTTGCAACAGGAGGGCAGGGGAAGGTAGAAGACAAGTCTGTACCTGTAGTTCCAGTTTGGGTTTTGCAGAGGAGCCAGGGCATTGGCAGCAGCAGGCTTTGGATTCACAGGAACACACAGGAGACACCTCCTCTTCCACCAGCTGTGGGTTCAGGCTGCCTTGAAGGGGAAGTGAATAGAATGCAGGAAGGTAGCATGGCCCTAGGATGGGCAGTGGCAAACTAGAGATAGTGAAGTAGACTCAGAGCAGTGTGGTGCATGGCATGCGTGCTCTTACGGGTTCTTGCCTTTGGGAGCAGTGTTTCTGAATATGCCTCCTCCAGATTATGCTTCTGTAGCTGTAGCTCAGATGAACTCCTTCTTACTGTCTCGTGATAGTCCTGAGGCCTTTTAGACATAATCTTTTACCCTGGGACTAGTAATTGTAGCTGTTTTCTGCTTAATAGGCCCTATTAAGTAAAAAACATTCCTGACTGTGGGCTCTGAGAAATGGGAAATAACACAAGTCTCTAGCCCTGAGGTCACCAGGACCTGACGCCCAGCTAAAGCTGTAGAGGACTATTAGAGGTCATAGACACAGATGGATTTGTACCAGGTGATAATGTCCAATGGCTCCAGTATGATCTGATCCTTAAGCAAAATTTGCCTTGTAGAAAAAAAAAAGAGCCCTCTCCCAAACAGTCTGTTACCTCAGCAGCATATTGGATGATACGAAGGAACTAGAAAATGTGTACTTATGTGGCCTCATATATTTATATGACCTTATATATTCATATGGCCTGCCATCCAAAACTCTGAACTTTGTTTCACTCCTAGGCTTGCTCACCAGTCACCAGTAAAAATATACACACCCTTTAGTGTTGAACTGCTAATGAGAGTTAGTGGTCTCTCTTTTTTTAAAAAATGAAATGGATGAGACTTGTTAACATATTTATAAGTATGCACTGGGTTTAATTCCATGTTGGAATAACCAGTGTAAACAGAGCACAGCCTGAAGTATTTTAATTTGTGTGTTTAAAGTTACACTTACTGTGTCTGTAAGCTGGATTTTGGAAATGGAAGATTTAATACTGGAACACTTCCCTAAAAATAAATATTTGGGGCCCAGTAACTTAGTAAAAACAGGGCGCTACTTTAATAATTTTAGTAAACTGAGTGCCTAAAGCAATTTATTTGTTGTACCATATGAAATGGTTGAGGGAACCATGTATCTGGATAACGAATACGGATTTAAAAGCTGTGTAATTATGAAACCATGATATCCCCACAGGTCTGAACTCATTACCCAAAACATTGAAAATAACCATTTTGTTTTATAAGCATAAGAATGCACTCTAGGGTGTAGTTCATAAAGTGTACACACTTATTGAATGCTTGAAGCATTTAGCTTTTCACCTATTTCTTCACAGCATATTTGAAGCATATGTATATGAAACATGCAGTTTTTCAGATATCATTTGTGTGCCATCAGTGTAGTTGTCATTTTATTTATGTACCTACTAAGTGGAATAGTAGTAATGATTTCAGATTCAGGCATGCTGAGAAGCATTTTGATTTGTGTGTCCATTTCCTGGCTCATCAACTCATTCTGCAGGCTCTGAGTTTTTTCTCCATCACATACCAAAAGGCTGGGTCATCAAGCACAATTGGATTGTTTTCTAGCACCAACGTAGAGTGTTTCCCAACTCTTCCCAGCTGGCCAATTTCATCTTGCATGGAAGGAACTCGGGGCGTGCGTGCCCTTGCTCCATGACTCCTACAGTGCTTTGTTTCTCACCTAGCTAGTGTTTTCTTAGTAAGATTAGTTCTACTCATCAAAGTGGGGCACAGTAGTTGCCAGCAGTGAGTCAACATAGTGGTATCCAAAACATTGCAGTCATTCTCGTGTTGTCTCCAGTGTGCCTACCCAGGCACTGCTGGGAAAGCTTGCCTGTGGTGGTTTTCATTCAGGCAGCTCCCTAGAAACCTTTCAGCATTCAAGAGCCTGCACTACAACTCAGGAGGAGCTTTATAATAAACCCAGTGGCTCCAAACCCAGTCTGCGTGAAGCTCTATGAAGTTATTGTCTGCTTTTGTCAGTTCATCTGATTACTGTATTCAATCTCAAATTTTTGACTTATTTCTCTCTTTCTTCCCTCCCTACTTTCTTGGCACAACACTGTGAGCAACTCATCTTTCAACCCAAAGAAATTACCTTCAGCCAGTGATTACAGGGTGGCTCTGCTCTTGCATGTACTGTCTTCATTGACTCTTTCTTTCACCTCCTATTTTGCTATCAACTTGGCTTGACTCAATCGGACAACCATAATGGTCAGCCAACAATTTAAATAACAGCCAAGGGGAACCTTACTTTTTGGAGAGGTTTTGTTCTGTTTAGGTCATTCTGCACTCGACAATGCTTAAATGTGGGGAAAGTGGTGTTGTGTTCAAAATTTTGGATTTGCTTTTTCCATTCCTGTCATGCCTGGCCTTTCTGAGGTGGCAGTAGGAAATATATGGGAAATATAACCGTAATAGGATATGTATTGTATAAATTAATACATTATATAATACATATATATACACACATTTACGTATGTGTGCACTATCTATGATCTTCATATAGGTATATGTTGCCTGTATCTTTTTATTCTTAGGACACTTGAGGAAGAAACAATAGAATTCTTGGCTAGGGCAGGGGAATGTTATGGTTTCATGTTCATATTTTCACGTTTTTGTGACTCAGACAAAAGCTCAGCATTTTGCAATCTGACTTGAACAAAGTCAGAAAAAGGTCTGTCCAGCATTCTGTGTAAAGCAGATTTTGTAAGCTTGAGTGCCAATGATTAGATGCTTTTCAACACTTTTTCTTTCAGAGATTAAACCAAAGCTTCCAGAAAAGTATTCTACTCACGGACCTCAGATTGTCAGTATTCACCGAGTCTACATACAAACAAGACAAGAGAAGCGCATTAATTTTACCATAGGAAGCCGAGCCTACTTACTTCCA
The DNA here is from genome assembly GCA_013398125.1 of Aegotheles bennettii. NCBI lineage: Eukaryota > Metazoa > Chordata > Aves > Caprimulgiformes > Aegothelidae > Aegotheles > Aegotheles bennettii. Next base: position 1,020,047 of record VZRW01012057.1, read on the forward strand.
AAAACATCTGTTGTAATTAAATGCCCTGTAAGAAGGTTTCAAAAATCACTTATCCAGTGGGAGAAAGATGGGCAACACTTACAAAACTCTAAAAGACTTCGCATCACTAAGTCAGGCTCACTGAAAATACATAGTCTTGAAGCTACTGATATTGGTGTGTACCAATGCATTGCAGGCTCTGTGCATGAAACATTTGTACTCAAGCTCATTGGTACTGACAACAGATTGATAGAACCACCAAACCTTAGAAAACATGCCAGTGAGACCAGTAATGCAGATCACAATGAGGCCAACAGCTTTGGGGCCAAATGGCATAAAATGAGCAAAATGTGGCAGATGTGGAGTAAGAAGAATGAGCTCTATCTGGGTGACAGGCAAATAAACGATCAGCCATTTCTGCGAAATCTTGAAACCTTTGGGAGTAATTCAGCAAAAGACTTCAGCTCTCGTGAATTCAAGAATAAGCGACTAGAGGCAGCAGTTCTCCATGGTGCCTACAGCATGGACACTGTGCAGTTTGAAGAACTGATAAGGAACATGAGTCAGCTCATTGAAACTGGAGAAGTCAACGATGACTTGGCATCCCAGGTCATTTATCAATTAGTTGCTGAATTATCTAGGCCTCCACAACCAACTACTGAAAAATGGAAGGGGGCCCAGGATGAGAAATTTACCTCAAAACTCACGGGCAAATCACCTAATGAGTCTGAACGTTCCAGCACAAAAACTGTTGATAAGTTAATGTTTGACCAGAAGGTTCCAGTTATTATGAGGCAAAAGGAAATTCCAAGGGTTTCCTTCAATAAAACAGTAACAGTACGAATTGGAAATACAGTTTTCCTGACCAAGAATACTCATGCTGTCAATCTACTGTGTGAAACAGCTGGCATTAGTGAAGTGAAATACACTTGGACAAAAGATGGCAAGACATTAAAAGCCTCTGAGAAGTAAGTAAATATATTCTCTTTTAATTTTGAATGACTTATTATGTCACTATCAACTATAAAAATCCAGCCTGCCATGCAATATTAAAACATACTGTTGTAAAAATGAGATAAGCATGAACACTGCCCCTTTCATCTTTTTAAGTAATATTTCTTTTTTTTCTTTCAAGTGTCTGTGATGTTGCTTGGCTTTGCTAACCTCCAAGTATATGTGCATTTCCATGATATTGTGTGGGAGATTGACCTTTTTTTTACTAGGTGAAGTGTTTTGGATGTTCCCACTGTGTATTTTGTGATCTGCCTTAATCATTCCAACTGCATCAGAAAATGAACAGATTTATATTCAAATTAAGATGCCTATTGGGTTCATTCATATACCAAATACAGTGGGGACACATTAAAAACTTCTGCCATGGCATAGATGAAAATAAGTCTTAGTTCTTATTTTAGGGAGGGAAAATATCACTGGTTCCCTCACCATCTTCCGACACAGAAAATTTTTAGGTATAACTGTAACTGTATAGCATAAATTTAAAAAGAGCTTTCATGGATTTTTGTCAGTTACTTTAGAATTTACAAATATTCATGTTGAGGACAGCGGAATAGAAAATAATAAAGAACCTCTATTACTATCACATTTGAGAACTATACTTGAAGAACAAGTACAGCAAGTGTGTGTTATATTCAGATATTTGCTCAAGACTGAGCAAATACTTTTACTTCATTGCTGATAAATTAGAAGCTCACCTGATAATATTAACATTAACTTTGTGTGTGAACCTCTTGGAATTATAGCTAGCTCTTGAGTAATGAAAAAAAATATTCTGAAATGATAAAGGTGCTTTTGGATATTTCTCAACATACTTAACTGATTAACTGCACTGCCAAGAAAAATATACCTCTGCAGGGCAATCAATTAAAGCAAAGACACCAAAACTAAGTCATTTTTAAAAGTGCAAATGTTTTTGGAACCATGTAGCTCCCACCAGTTATGTTTATTTTGTGAAATACGTATAATTTCCCATTAATTTGTTGCAAGTGATACTTTAATTTTTTGGACATGATGGTTTTCTGTTTATTCACGAGCATCTATTTGATTCCTAATGTCTAGTTTCATAAATTACCTTCATTTTAGCCCAAACTGATCCTCTTGCACTTAAGGGATACATTGGCAAAGTAGGTTTCTCTCCTATTTTTTTCACAGTCAGGTTTCTTACACACAAATCCATATATACGTGTGTGTACTCAACAGCCAGTGTAGATTAATAGTATTACATCTGAAAAAGAATGTGAGGAGGTAAACGGGCTGTTTATCGCTTGGGTTTGTGGAAGGTGGCCATACTTGAACCATATATGAGTTGGCTTGTTTTGTTGAGACACAAGTGTTTTTAATATGTTTGTGTGTATCTCTTACTTTTGTAAGTGTACTCAGTGTGGGAGAACACCAAAGCTACATATTTTTTGGATGTGATGAGTGTATGGTGTAACTCACGAGAAAGGTAACAAGGGAGAGAAGTCCAGGCTGCAGTTTTCAGCCTGTTCCCCAGCCTATGATGCTCTTTCATATCTTGCCCCCCAGATGGCAGGCAAGGTATTCAAGACAAATGTGGGGTTTTGGTGGAAGAATTTAGCTTTAATGTTGATAATATTAAAAACAAACCACAAAACAAACCAGAACAACAACCTACATTAATCTGAAAGTCAGATTAGACATATTTGTGAATTCCCCAATCCTGCTGAAAACCAAGCTTTCTCTAGAGAGGTGGATGTCTTGCCAAGAGTAATACTTTTGATTGTGGTGGTCTGATTTATTCATGCTGTTGATCTCAAGGGATTCTGGTTTGTAGTAGCAAACTCACTGCCCTCCAAAGAGCTGAAGAATCTTCCATGCATGTATCACTTAGTCCTCCCCTTTTGTCACCAGAGAGGTGGCAGGACTGCTACTGCATGCACTGGTCTAGAATGCTAAACTTTATTCTAAAAAGGAGTTTTGCTGCTGTAACTCTTGCAACAAGATTCAGCTGGGTTTGTCCCCAGAGTAGTAACCCTTGTCTCTCCTTGAATTTGCAGGGTGACCCTGGACACCATTGGAAAAGTGCAGATTAGGAATCCTACTCAAAAGGAACTTGGTAGATATGGATGCCTGGTTGTTAATGACTTTGGCTTTGATATGGAAACATCATTGCTCTTGCATGCAGGTAAGACTGTAGCATCCACAGAATCTGGCGTGTATTTTATTTTTCTTATATACAAGCACTCATCCCCACTCCAGTGTGAAATAGTTTCTTTTGCTGGCAATCCATGAAACTCTGCCTTATTTAAAAGGTAGCAATAAGATTGTCTTGCTGCTCTAAAACCACAGCAGGTGTGACCTCAGTCTGCTTGTATCCCACCTGTATTTTCTGGCTGCTGCTTTGAAAACTGAATTCTGTTCCAAACATGATGATTTTAAATACAGGATCTATATTTAAAAGTCAAATAAAGCTTTTGAAACTGATTATTCTTTTAATTTCAAAGAGATTCCTGTCATCTTGTCTTCTGTGTTAAACGTTACAAATCTGGAAGCCAGCAGTCTCTCAGCAGTTGTTGGAGGTACAATCGTGGCAAGAACTGGAGCAAATGTTATGGTGGAATGTCCAGTGAAAGGTAAGCAAGAACTCCCCTGAAATTCCCTGGAATGTTGAAATCAGAAGTTTACCTTACATCTTGAAAGTAATTACCAGTGAAGGCAGAAAATTATTGATCATTAGTCATTTTTTATTAGGCATGTCACCCACACCAGTCTTATTTTTCTGTCTGTCACTTTAATTTACACACACACACACACACACACACACACACACACATGTTCAAACAGACTTTCCTTTAAAAGTACTTTTCTTTCCATGAAGTGGTCTGAGGCTCCACTACAGAGCTTAAAGCCCACCGGAGTGAATGGCTATCTTGCTGCAATAGCAAGCATGGCCAGCTGACTTGCTCATCAGAGAACTTTCCTTATCCCTACTTGAGATGCACATGTGTCTAGACTATTGTTAAAACTGAAAATGAAATCTCCAGCCATAGCTTAATAGAACTTTAAACCTGACAATGAAGTAAACTTACCTTTTAGAGCCATCAGTCTGCAGCTGCAGTAAGGAAACAAAGAAAAGTGCCGAGCCATGAGAACATATAGATATTTTCTAGTCCGACATCTGTGGAGTAGCATTAATGTTAATCAGAAGCTACATGCATTAAGCAGTTCACTGCTTCATTTTATTTTCTAGTCCTCTGTTGGTAAAGTAGATATTTTCTTTTTAATCTCATCATTACTCTTTGTTAAACTTGGATTGTAAGATTAAACTCGCAGCGGCAGTATTCTGTCAAATATTTAACAAGCTAAGGTCAGCCTTCTGTGCCTTGTTGAAGATGATGTATGAAAGTGCTAGTAACAATAAAATTGCAACTGAGTGCAAGGAGAGACTTCAGAGGAGCCAGTGTGCCATTCACGTTTGTATTGCTGGGGGAGTGCATATCAGGAAGCATGTTGATACTGAACCAAAGTAGTGATAGAAATATATATATGCAAATAGTTCTGCACACAATAGTGGCGCCAGGCTGACATGTATTAGGACATGTGGCTCTGCTATTCACTGTTGTACCAAGGCTAATTCTTTGATGAAGTAATATTTTCCAGCTATAGTTTGGCAACTCTACGTATAACTGACCTACATCTCAAATTCAGCAGAGAGTTAATGTCACACTGTTAATATTAATATTGGTAGGATGGGTAAGCAGTTAGCAATTTAAATATAAATTAAGATATTCCCATGGGACTGTAGATCTCCAAATGCTTTAGAATTGTGTATATGTGCGAGCCAAACTTTAGTTATGCTAAGACACCAGTGTTGACTTAAAAAATGATTTATCTAATTGCTTTATTTTCTGTCATTGCCAAGGAAGTAAATATTACTGTTTGTGAATAAAATAGGGCTTACGTGTCTTAAAATGTCATCAACCTAGAAGCAGAAAAACTTGCAGCATTATGTAAGCAGAGTTTTTCTGATCTCCTCTCCTTAATGAAAAGTAGTAAAACACTAATTTTAGAAGACTGAACTTAATAGCACTTTATGCTAATATGTTTGCCTAGCAGGTGATGTCTTCTTACAGTGTAGTAGGATGAGAACTTTGTTGTGAATGCTAATAAAGTATTGTGCATTATCAGACAAACAAGAGTCTGAATTAGAAAAAATGCTAATATTTCTGTGCACTCTAAAAGTTTTGTTCCTACAAAATAGCAATATATGGTTGCAAGAGTCCTTTTCTCCTCATCAGACATGTCAAGCAGATGCATCTGATGTACTGGACTCCTACTAGCTCTCAAAAAAGTTCTCCATAAGAAGAACCATCTAATGAATAAGGTGTCTGTGTGTGTGAAGAGTATTACTGCCATGCCATTAGCAGAATTCTTAAATTACTTTTAGATTTCTTGGCTGCGATGATTTCCGAGATTTATTTTTATTCTGTAGGCTGAATTACCCTACAGTATTTTTTATAGTTGTTCAAACCATAGTTTTCTCTGGGAATAAATCTGCATGTTGAGTTCTACATTTTGTGTCTGCTAGTGTAAGGTCTATTCAGGAATTTTCTTTCTGAAACACATATAAAAATTATGCACGTATGCAAAATAATAAATTAATGGATCACTTAGGAGAGAATATCATGCCATAGAGCAGAACTTCAGCTGGAGTTAGGAGCAGCCAACCCAACAATCTGACAAAGACAGTTATGAAAGCTAGAGAGGAGGTGACGTAAGGAAAGCTTTCGCAGTTTCCTGTAGTGACAGGCTAATGGCTGTACAATATACCCTTTAATTATTCAAGGCCTAAAGAGAACCAACTATATTCCACTTAAGGAGGGGATCTGGGTTCATGAAGCCATGTTACACAGGACAGCTCTTGTTTGATGGTTTTAATGGAAAGGACGTAAAGTTTAATATTACATCCAGTGTCGGCCAGCTGGATGGTTTGTTTCTGTTTTCATTGTTACTGATTCGGTTCTCTTTGTCCTTTTGAAAGTCTTTCTTGCACACTCCAAAAATCACATTCAGATTGAAAAAAAACTTTGAAATGCTAAAGAGCAGTGGATCCTAATAAACAGAACATCAAAGAATAGATTAAGAAAAGTTAGCTGAACTGCAGCAGCTGATAGTATCAGTTTCTCGTCTCTTTAATTTATAACAAATCTATTTTTCCACTAATTATAATAAATTCACTTTTTATAGCTCCCACACGGGCACGTGCTAGAAGATACTCATAGCGTTCTGAGTAGATTCATATTCCATTCTTACAGCCAAGAGCTTTTCAATCAACACACATGGTATAAATATCAATACTGATTGCTCCAAATTGCTCTTGGATAACATTTATTGTATTTGCAGAAAAGATTGTCTTGTGATTATTACTAAGATAAACTAAAAATGTCAGACTCCATTTATTGTGAAACCTTGAAAGTTCTAAGTTGAAGTAAAATAAAGGGGGAAAAAATATTTAAAAAATGTATAAAATGTGCATTGTCTGCCACCTGCTGGTGGGAAAGTAGAAGGGAAATACACTGAGCTGAGGTTGCTTATACATTATATTGCAACTCTGAAATATCTTGGCACAGAGGCTTTTAAAAGTAGAAACTCCACCTTCATCCAAATTCTGCATTCCTATGAACATATTTTGGCTCTCTAAGAATAACATTTATCAAAAAATTGTGAGAAACACACAAAACCTGTTCAATCAGGGTCATCCTTTTGCACATACTTTTCACAAAGATGGACCAGCTACTTGCTTTAAGTATTGGAACTTGAAACAGGTCCAGATAAATCAAGAATTTTATTTTCCATCTGTTCCTTCATTTCCCCACACTATTCCAAATGTAACTTTGATGCTGTTCTTTGTCTTCTATGCTTAACCCTTCAGAAGATATCTCGATGAATAAAAATAGTTTAATACAAAGAATTCTGGTTCTTAATTTCTTTTAGCTTTTTCTGCGTTTTCCTAAAATAAATTAGTAATGGTTTTCAAAGGTTTAAAGGGTTAAGCACATGTTTATTTTATTAGGAAGGAATTACAATATTTGTAACTAGTATAATGAAAAATCTTTTGATCTTATGTTTCTTTTTACTATAAGTGCTTCTACATTAGTGTTTTTGTTTGGGTCAGGAGTAAGTGAGAATGACTGAAAGATCTGCTTCTAAACCTTCATTGTGCTTTGCTTTGTGCCTTGCAACAGTCTGGGAACCTGAAAACTGATTGCCTTTTGATATAACTAAGCAGAAAGGTGTGCCTGGGGACTATACCTATCACTTTCCAAATACTAATGGACAGGAAGTCCAAGGGTCCAGACAAGATTCACCGAGTAGTGCAAAGCAACCTTATCCAAACACACAGTGGGCATGCCTTGGGATCTTGGTAACAACTATGTCTCTTTACAAGCACATTCCTGATGCCCTCCACTACTTGCTATTGTAGATATAGTCTACAGAGTTTGTGAGGGAAAAAAACATAAATTTGAACATTTTACAGCGTTGCCTTTTTTGGTGTGTGTTCCTCCTCTGTCTCCCAGCTTGTGCTAGAGGAAGTTAAAATTTCAAAAAAATCTATTAGAGTCCTTGAAATGCTCAGCAAGCATGTGGGTGTTCCCTTGATACTTCTTACTCCAATTTGCAAAAAGCTGTCAAGAAGTTTCCTAGGCAAAGTTCTCGTAATGTAAAAGGAAAGGTTGGCTCGTTGGTTAGTACTTGATTAAATGACAGAAAGGAACAAGTGGTCAAATTTTACAGTGGAGAGGGGTTACCAGTAGGGTGCCCCAAGACTCTGCTCTAGGACTTGTGATGTTCAACATTCTGTAAAAGTTCTGTGCTGAATTATAGAACTGCCCTAATGCACACCCACCAAGTCTTTGTTGGGAGTTGACTACACTATTCAGTCTAGCAGTAATTTCTGAGTTCGTGCTTAACTCAGATCCTTTTATTTAGTTGTCTGAATAGAGTTGTCTTGTTTTAAGTGCCTGATTTTGAAAAACATTAGCCTTAAATTTCTGCAGCTGGAAAAATGATCAAGTTCTCTTTCAGCCAAAAGCCAGAGAACTAAACAGGACCTAACAGAGCTGTAGCAAGGGCGGGATGGAAAGGGGTCTTGCTTGAGGAGGTCACCAGATGTCAGTAAGTATATCTAAATCCTGCCAGATGTTGCTACCACCTAGGAATAGGGGCTGTTGTATGGCGGGTAGGAAGGGGAGAGGTAATAGCTTTAAAAGACTGGGGGAGAATTGGAGCAGTATCAGAGGGCAGGTTGGAGGATCATACTAAGTGCCAAAATATCTCACACTGACTCTCTGTCCGAGATGATTATTCCCAGTGAAGGTCACGAGATTCATGCAGGTAATTTCAGTAGCAGCATGGTTGAGGCTTTTCAGGATTTGCTAGAAGTTGGTTGCTCCGGCGTAATTCAGATTAATATAAAGGCAGTTTGTGACTTCTGCTGGAGAAAATATGAAGATGTATCAGTCAAAGAGATTGCATTGTAAGTTATGTTAAATCCACTGTAGGAATTAGTGAGTGTAGAATAAATAATAATCAGATGACATTCATTGTGTATATTACTGATCCAGAATTGTTTCCTCTGAAAGATGACATGCAAATTTAGCCTCTAAAGTTAGGTAAAATTTTAGCAAAGTGCAGCAAAATGTGACTTGTGTCAGCACAGTTCTGCCTTGCTCTTGAATGGGAAATACAGAATACTTTGAGATTCTGCGTAGCTGGGGGAAAAATTTCTGAAGACCTATCCAATGTTTTAGAACAACTAGTTAGTAGGCCAAGGTTTTTATGGAGTGTAATATTTCATAGGGTTTTCAAGGTTGGAGGAAATTTGGTTTTGAACACTGAATATTCTAAGGGCACCCTATAATGTGGATTCTTTTTTTTTTTTCTTTTTTTAAACGCGTGTTTCACAGTCCCATCCGGAGCTGGAGTTTTTTTTCCATAACATTGATGTCCCAGGGCCACTCATGGTGGAAAATGACTTTTTTTTTCATGGAACATTGAGTGGTTTAGAGCTGATCCAATACTAGTGGAAAATAGCCTGTGTTTGAGGTCAGAAAAATAGATGAAACTAATTTTAAAGTTTTATAGCTACTTAGGTCTATAGTAGAAATTTTTAACTTCAGAGGATTTAGATACATTGCAGGAGTAAAACTCTGATTTTAAAGTTTTTTTCTAAGTCTGAGAAGGTCTGAGTTCAGGAATGCATCTTTGTTCATGAAGCACAATTATAGCCATTCTTAATTTTAAGTATGTGTTTGTTTGCATTCCCTAATAGAGATGGATTTAATCCTATGCTTAAGTGCTTTCCTGACTTGAAGCCATAGGATATGGTTGTTTGATTCTGCCACTAGCTGATGTCAGTGATGGAGCTCCCACTTGAATCACTGGGATCTGAATTGCACTCAGGGATTCTGAACCTTTGGCAGTTTGGGTGAGTTGATACCTTTGGGCTCATCCTCAGCTGCATCTGCATGGAGGTGGAGTATGGAGGAAACAAAGGTGGCTACAGGCCATGTCTTACCTCTTCCCCTTTTTGTACTGGCTGGGGATCAAACCAGGAATTCTTCAGCTCGGAAGTAATATTTTCTTGGATATAGACAGGGAATGACTTCCTTCCAGGATTACAAACTGGAAGAATTACTTTTTTTTTCCTAAAGAGAAGGTCTAAGAAATGATTCCCAGAATGATTTGTTGTCTTCTGACAGATACAGAAAGGCAGCCGTTCTCTGCATCTCTCTGGATGTACAATTCCTAAAGCTTTATATCACATATGTGCTCATCAGTTTTGGGTTTCCCTAAAAGGCAGGGTTAGAGTCCCCTGACGTGTAGCATACAGCTATGTCCTGACTGCAGAGTGCACAGGGTCCTGCCACTCTCTCCCTTCATGCTATACTCCAGCCTGTAATAGATCCCTGAACTCTTCTGTGAAAGGTGTCTTCCATTTTTCCTTAGCTCAGGGCTCAAACTAGGGATTAGCCTTAATACTCTCAATGATAACCTAATCAAAAGCCCATGAAAAAGGACACAGAAGGAGCTTGATTGCAGACACCAGTTGTTCTTAAGCAAATGGTCCAATATCTCCCAGGCTTACTCTCAGATAATAAATTGGTTTCCACATAATACAAAGGTTAAGGAAAGAAAAGAAACCTTGAAATGCAAAAACTTGAAGTGTTCTCAAAATGATTCTTAAGAGGCAGCTCAGAGGGACTCACCGTACATTTCACATAAAATTTATTAACTCTTAGATAAAAATCTTACTTCTCAGTATTTATGTGTAAAATATAACGCAGGAGAGTTGTGATTATCCCCAGTATCATTTTCAGCTCAAACAACTCACTTTTATGGATGCACCCTGAAAGTAGCTAGATAAAATTAACTCTGTTTTAAAATGACATGTGTGATAACCACATATAATGATGCATAATAGTGTTGGTTTTTTTCATGATGTATATAACTGTTTTTAATGGATTTTTCCCCCCCACTTTGTCTGTAAGTGACAGGAACCCTAAGATGGCTTGGATGGATTCATTGTGCATTTCAGTTGTACTGGTTGCTGGACTGCCATGCAGGCTCTGTGGACGCTTCTGCTCCTTAGACCTAGAATTCATGATTGTATATTCACTTTTGATTCCCTTGTACATGTGTGATATTACTTGCTTGTTTCCCCTAAAGAGAAATGTATACAGCTCTTTGGAGAAAGAAAGAGGATTATTTTTGCTGTACCTTAAAGTGAGTTTAAGGTGTGTGACAGATACCCAGTTTTGAACTTAAAATCAGAGGCAAAGCTATTCTGCAGATTTCTTCTGTGAACTGAACTACAGTCCAGGTTTTAAAAGGCTCTACGTGTCTCTGAGACAGGGGTAGAAGAGTAGAGACATGGCCATTTTTCCGGGATAAACTCTAGGATGCAAACCAAGTTTGGAAAAAATAAATGTTTTACTTAAGTTAAATCCCAGGAATGAGGTACATTCTGAATGCTGTGGTGAGAGCAGAGTGAGGACTGTATCCATGGGGTGATACTGGGCTGAAGTATGATAGAGGCTCAGGTGAAAAGCTTAAATTTGACCCTTTCCAAACATTTTTGTGTTTTGTGGAATTTGACTTTGAATCTTTTGACTTCAGTCCCATTTCAACTGCGCTGCTTCTGGCTTATTTTTGGCTCTGATTGGTCTGTAGGATTTTGGTGCCAGTTAGGGTAATTTGGCTGCAGACCTCTAGGTTTTAGATTAAAACAGCTCAGCATCCTCACAACACCTCCTCAGCCCATCTGTATAGTTAGTATATATGCCTGAATGGCCATGGAAAGTACACTGTAAAGGAAAAATATGTCTGAAAATGATACACTTTAGCCAGAAAGCTGGGGTAAAATGGAAAGAAAGACCCTTAAAACAAGACCTCAACTTATTTCCAAAACGATTTTTTGAAGTGGCATAAAGATTCTTCTGGAAACTTGAAAAACAGACTGGTTTTTTGGACCCTTGTGCACTCTGCATATCTGTACTTTGTTTTGTGCAGTTTTATTCAGTCAAACACAATCTCAAGAGTTTAAAAGCCCTGAACAGTTGCTAAATTGTCTAGAATTAAGTCTGTGATTATGCAGAAGAGTGTTTCTCTCATCTTTCTAGACAAAATGGTGAGGGCAGCTTTTTCCTTCAGTGAAATAGCAGGTTCCAAAAAAATATGTCTGGTTCCTATTACAGTAAAGGAAAAACTTGAGGTGTGCATTAGAAGTGCTAAGCCAGTGATTGAAATGTTAAAGTTGTTCCTAAAGGTTATTCCACATCATGAAGAAATCATCTGTAAAGCAATACTGCACAATGATCTGTGAAGAGAGGAGGCTGAATTAGCATTCAACATGGCTGAAACTTCCAAATGTCTCACATTTGGGTCAGCTTCTATAGCAGAACCCGTTTTGGTTGTCTTCAGTGGGCACTGATGAATATATTTAGTGAAAACAGAGTTTGAATGAAAGACAGCTTAGCTGCTCTGACTTGTCTTGTGCCCTGCACCTTTGTGCACCTCTGTGGTTAGTCGCTGTGACATGTATGTCAGACTTACCTGCTGATATAGCTGGGGTTTTGGAGCTCTGAAAGAGTGCTTCTGCTGCAGCAGCTAAACCAGAGCACAAATAATGAAGCGTCTGATTTGCCAACTTGCAAAATATCCTTTTAAAGGCAGATGTTTGAGGAAAATTGAACAGTAGAAGTCCTTCCACTGAGGTGGTACTGCGTCAGTGGAAAAAATAATCTCCTTAAAAATAAATGTCCAAAGTCAATAATCGATGAAAATTTAGAATGACAAGTTATCTGCAAATGCTGAGTTTCTCAGAGTTCTTTACAGTAAGAATGATGATAGGCCTTTGGCTTTCTAGAACATGGTAAGGGAGATTGGTTAACAACTGAGACCCTCCTTTAGTTGTTAATAGCTCTTTATGTTCCTTTTCCTTCACACTGCATTGTTACAGGTTGTATATATGACATCTGCTACTTGGAGAACTTTTCAGGAGCTTTTAACAGACATTTGGCACACGTATTTCCTGATCTTTAGATAAATACATCCTTTTTCTCTCCAAGAGGAGTATTTTGCCTCTGTTTCTTTGTTTTTCCTCTATTTTTAATTAGAAATCAAATATTCCTCCCTTAATGTGTTCTGAGATGCAGATTGAATGAAAAGATGCTGTTCCGGATCTTTATGTTAATTTAGCCTGATTGGGGTTAATGGTTTCATATCTTTCAGTAGCAAGACACAGGAGCACATTGCTTTTGTAGGACTGGTAGCAGTTTTTAAAGTTGTTTTGTGAGCTCACCTTACAGTGCTTAACCTTTAATCTCAGTGGGATGCTGAATTATTAATAGGGCTTATAACTGAGAAGTTTTGTTGTGAGTGGAAAAAGTACTTGTTTTGCTGCAATGTTGTTGCTTTGGTTCGCACACTCTGAAATGACAAAGGAACTTACAATTCTTGGATGTTATGATAACAGTCAGTAATATCAAACCTATGGTTTATCTCTCACAACAAGTGTTTTAATTTTAAAGGTGTTCCCCCGCCAAGTGTAAAATGGTTTAAGAAGAAAGACTTTCCACAAATCAGTTCTTTCTTGGTTTTGAATGGCTCTTTATTTCTGAGGAATGTTTCCTATGAAGATGCAGGAACATACACTTGCAGAGCAACTAATGCTCTCGGGAAAGCTGAAGCTGCATCTGTTCTCCACTTCACTGGTAAGTGCTAAATGAGAATTTCTTACTGATAACAATGAGCCACTTCAATTATGAAGTTTAGCCAGTAAAATAGTTGGGGGGATATTTAACACTTTATTATTAACTTGGAATTTTTTATTGCATATCCCTGGGTTCTGTTCACTGTTTCGTGTTTCCTGTAATAGTGGATACAGGTGCAGATGGTTTGACTTGTGACTTCTTCAGAAATTGTTCCATCTTCTTGCTTCCAGTCAACAAATACCAGCCCTTAAACCAGCAGACGCATTTGAAAACTAAATCCACTATCATATTTTATTCTTCCCAGTGCTTTTATCTAGGGAAGCAGGACAAGCTTGAGTTATTCAGAAAATCTGCAGGGAAGTGCAGTGAAATAAAAGCAAAGGTTGTTTTTGGCTTTTGGTTCTTTTTAATTATAGAGACCCATAAAACACAGGGGCATGGAAAACAAAAAATTCTGAATATGAACTGCAAACTCTCAAAATAGAAAATGTAAAGAAAAACTCCATTTAAATCACTCTATTGGAAGTAGATTAATACCATAATACTTTATAATACAATCATGCTTTGCAAATAGCTCCAATAAATGGATCATTCAGCTCTAGAGATTAACTTTCTCACCATTTTGCTGTATGAAGCACAAGTTATACATGGCCAGTCCTGCTACAAAGCTTGTTTTCTTAGGCACATGTGTGTAGGGCAGGTTATAGGCGTTTGGATCTGTTGGCCAAGGAAGATGTACCAAAGACATAATAGGAGTCTCTGTGTGAGGATGAGTGCAGACTGAAGCTCCCTTCTTGGTTTTAGTTTTCCTGGACTACATCAAAACTTCAGAAGTTCAGGAGAGGAATATTATTATAATGACGTGACTGGGAAGATTGCTCACAAGAGTCTAAACTTTATTTCTATTCCTGGTCACATGACATTAGTTTAAATAAATCTCGAGTGGATAGGAGAAGGAAGAATTCTGCAATTTTTCTTGGCTGTGCAAAACTGTAATGAAATGGGAGGAGTCAGGACATGTAGATTGCACTGACTCAGTGTTGTCTGAAGCAACATGTCAGCCTTTTGGATGTAGCTACAGCAATTACTGCCTGACCTGGGGCAGTCAAGCAGTAGAGCAAAATCTTTGCAGCCTTTCTAATTAAAGTTCCTAAGGACTGACAAGGCAACTAGCCCTTTGCCTGTCCATGTCAGTATGGGCCTGGCTTCACTGTGGTTTTTTGGAAGCTTTTTTGTCCCAGTGTTTACACAGGCAAGCAGGAGGCTTTGTACAGACATTGCATAGTGAGGAAAAATGTTGTACCAATGTAAAATGACCCATGGAAGGTAGACCATAGCAAAACATTTAAACCATTCTGGAAGGAAAATCATAGATACAATGCACATTCATTAAAACAAATATTGACAAAGTGGGAAGACCTGTGTGTTACTGACACATTGCTCACATTTTTGGCAGTTATCTGTATGGCATATGATAAAAAGGAGGAGTTGCTATAGTGATAGGCATATATTCTGCATATATTAAACTATCTCTATGCATAATGAGATTTTAAAAGATCTTTTTTTTCATTGTAACACTTTGTCATAATTCTGCCTAATGGGAACAGAAGAATTGGCCTGATTCCATTCAGTGAATTGTTTTTCTTAAAATTTCTGTATCTAAATGGCTGGTAATGGAATAATAAACACTGCCATGAGAAACAGGAAATACATTATATATTCTGTAAATTTTGTTTTTACAGTTACGGACTTATTTTTCTAATAAATAAAATTCAATAAATTTGATTCATTTAGAAACTTGCATGGACATTATAAGTAATTCCTGTGTTTCCATTTACTTATTTGAAGTAGACAGACAATTGAACTGCATAAAAAATGTTCATCCTAAAGAATTCCAAAGCACTATTATCCTTCTGCTTCATAACTAGCATGTTGGATATTTTGATACATTTTTTTATTTAGCATCTTGATTTAATTCTTGCTAAGAAGAAATATTATTCATTGTGTTACAGAAAAAAGATTTATAGAAAATGGCACTCTACTAGCAAAGGGAAACAGAAGAAAGCGTGTCCTAATGGCATCTGGAATTGGTACAAATGTCAGCGTGGTACCTGGAGATCCACTAAGAATAGGTATGTTGTCTTTTTTGCTTTGTCGTTTAAATTATATATTCATTTCATTAAAACAGAGTAAGCCCCATGGAGAAATTGACTGTAATTCCTGAGAGTCTGGATTTGGTGACCTGTATTTCCTACCCATATCTCAGCTTTCTGTTATCAGGGAGGGAGCCTCAGAGTAAGAGGTTCAATTATTTTTTTAATCAGCTTTTCAAAAGATGTTTTAAAATGGTGGCCCTTTAGTTCTCGTCTAGGTGAGTCACCGTGAGGCTGAAGTTGTGTAATTTTTTTGAGCTTCACTTGAAAATGATGGGAAGGGATTCAATGGTGTTTTAGAACTGTTTTATTTTTCTATTTAAATTAATACCTCTGTTTCCATCCCTGCTTGTGCCTGTGGAGTGAAAGTGCAGCAATTTAATGTATTTATGACTCCTTTCCAAAACAGATAGAAACTCTTTCAGTACAAGCTTATTTGCATATTGTAGAGTCTAGGGTGAAGTCTTTGTTTCATTTGAATAGCTTTCTTCCCCACCAATTTAATTCATATAAAAATTAAGTCTGTAAGAACTTATGTAAAGGGGAAATACAGGATGTTTCAAAAAGATGGACCCAATTTCATTTGAAGGTTCATTTTAAATGGGTCCATCTTTGTGAAACACTCTGTATAAACAGATATATACATTAGCTTACACATCTGATAACACTCAACAGACAGTCAGGATTTTGGGCCATAGCTTGGACTTCAGTGAATATATGTATACTCTTGTTTTTATTTAGACAGGTAAGGTCTTTTATGTAGAATCATACAATCATACATACTTACTCGCAAATGTTTCAGTGCATTTAGAAAAACCTGCTAAAATGCTGTTGATTTTCAGGTTGCCCAGTGCTGCCCAGCTACAGAAATACAGTTCGCTGGCTTTTCGGAGACAGTCCAATCGAGGAAGTTAAGACTTTGGAGTACCGAACCCTGGTTGGGGGTCGTATCCTAGAGGTGAACACCAACTCTGGTCAATTTGCTGGACTGTTCCAGTGTTGGACTTCAACTAGTGCAAAACCAATGTCAGTTTGGGTAAATGTCAAGAAGGAAGGTTTGTTGAAAATTATATGACAAATTCTTAAATTATTAAAATATTTTTTTCACTTTGCAAAGACTTTCCTGAAACCTAACCTGCTTTTATACACAGAAAGTAATTCATAAATACATGTTTAACTCCACATTAGTGAATAGTCCCATTTGAGTCAATAGCAATGTCCATACTCAGAATTGGATATGGGAATTAATGTGTATCCAAATATCATGTGGGGGTTCTCATTTCTTACCTGTGTAGCTGAGAAGCTGAGAGAACCTTGCCCAGTTCAGTGTCTCACTGCTTAAACAGTTCTAAATCAGTCAGGTTTTCTCAACTTCCTCTTCAACAAATCATACAAATTGCTGCCATGATAGCCCACCAGACCGAAATAAAACTGACTTTGAGGTCATCTTTGGAAATATCTTAATTATAATCAAAATAATTTTAATATAATTGCCATACTCCAGTGACGTTGCAATTATATGGTATCCATCTTATTGCAGTCACCCTTAAACATAGCCATGTATGAGGGCACACTCATCAATTTAAATGTTAATTTTTCAAGAACATTTTGTAATGTTTCCCAATGTAATGTGCTTGCACAGAAGTACATTTCTATTAGTAACTTATAAAATGTGCAACTGAGGATTATAGGTGAATTTGACAAGGATCTTGCATGCACCAGCAGGACAATCGACTGTACCTGCAAACATTTTAAGTGCTTTAGAAATGAATTACATTATAATTAGGCTTTTAAAAAGAGAATTAGGAACTTAGATCCTAATAAGAGTCTGGCAGCAAAGCACCAAATTTGATTTGAGAGTTAAAAAAAAATTAAAAAGATCTAACCAGTCAATAGCCAGGGAATGCAAATCAGGTTTACAAACAACTATCTGTTGAAATTGAAAGTTTTTGTATGTGATTTATTTTTTATCCTATCAATGTGATTTGGCTTACTGTTCACGTACAAAGGACTCAAGCTGTAAGATCAGGTCCTGCAAATGCCCTACGCTGTAAGTGTGTTCTCAGTGACTGCCAACGGATTAATTTTATGGGTGAGAATGATGCTAGTGTGCATGGGGTTGAGGAGTCAGTTACATTTACAAAGTAATTTTACTGAAATACATATATGATCAAAATGTTTATTTTTTTAAATCAGAAGTAAATAAAAATATTAATTAAATTAATCAGGAAATATAATTATAAGGATTTATAAAAAAGTACATCCAGGCCTTGGTCCTAATATAGATCTCATTAAAGTTAGAATTTCTAAACAAGTCTGGCCAGGTATTGAACTATCCACCTGTATCTTCAGCAGGGCTGCCTTTTGGTTGCCCAGTACCCTTTCCAGTCAGGCTGGTCAGGATTTTGGGGAAATTCCATTTTCTAGTTGTGACCTTTAACTCTGATTGTTGCTTATATAAATGTCTCATCACTAAAATACCCATGCATCTGTAAAGACTGCAAAATCTCCTTTGGTGGTTTTTGCACAGTAGGCACATTGAGGGCACTTCTGAGCAGTATCATCCTAGTTAAACAAACAATACAGTCTCTCCATCATAGTTGCAGTCAGTAAATTTAACTATTTTTGCTTTGAAAAAGGCCCTTTTGTATTATTTTAAGAAACCCAGAAGTAATAAGGAAACATTGAAAAACAATAAGTTAAAGAATTCATTATGTGCTGGAAGAGTGAGCCTGTGGACACAGCTGGTAGCTATCAATTATTCTTGGTTATTACAGAAAAATCTGATTCCTCCTGTGATCACATAAAAACCTGTCAACATTGCATAGTACTTCATCTTTTACCAAGTGTAAAAAAAAATAAATTGGGGGGGGAGGGGTAAGTGTGGAATTGTGCCTAAATATAAAGGTAGTAATTGTTAGAGGTGATCGGTTTTTAATATAAAACGCTCTTTAAAACAAATTCTTTTTTCCTCTTGCCAGATGCCTCAGTGGCAAATTATGTATGCATTAAATACTTTTCTACAGTTTAGTACAGGATTCTCTCGGATCCTGAAATTATGTGAAGTGTCTGGAGTAAGATGAGTTTTCTTTAGAATAAGCTTACTGTAGAACAGCAGGAAACCTAGAGAGCCTGATTTACAGTTTCCTCTCTTTAATGCTCATTGTATAAAAATCTTATGAAAGTTTTAAAAGAAGTTAATCAGTTCCTACTGTGAGACAGGTTCTGCCCTTCACGTGCACATATGCTGATCCCATTTGCCTTCTAGAGAGCTTCATGCTGCTATGTAAGGGCTGAGCTTGATGGGAAGCTGAGTAGACTAAATACTCTGACATATTGGTTCCTTTTCACAATGCTGGATTATTTGCTTTCTTACAGAGAATGCAGAATCTAGCTTACAGAAAACGCTGCCAGAACAATTAAACTGTGACACAGTTGTAATGTATAGTACCTCTCTCATGCTACTTATAATTGCATTTCTTAGGTTATAAATGGGAATACGCTGAGTGGAGTACTTGCTCTGCTAGCTGTGGGAATTCAGGAACCCGCTCCAGAAGACTCCACTGCATGGATACAGAGAAACAGGAAGTAAATGAATCATTATGTGGAGAGCTGCAAAAGCCAGTGATTATTTACCAGTCATGCAACACAGATGACTGCCCTGCCAGGTAAACTCCTTTCTACTCTATTTCCATGTGCTCTATGTGTAATAAAATGCACTCACAACCTCCTGGAATTGTTTCTGTGTTTATACTCTGAGTCTGAAGTGTGGGGTTTATTTCATCATGAACCCTAAAGCATGAGAGATGTGAAAATGGATCACAAGCCAGTGGAAGAGTGTTTGATTAAACTGAATAAATGAGATCCTGTGCAAGTCTCCTTGCTGCTGCTGCAAGTCTTGCTGCTACCACACTAACACCTCAAATTCTAAGCTGGAGGTCTTCCTGAGGCACTGTGGTGTGCTAGTTTCATGGAATCTGTGCCAGTGCCCTGAGAGAAAACTCATTATGTAGAACAGTCAGGATACTCGTGACCGGGATCTGTGTTTGCCTCATCTCCTCCTGTGCCAGCAGAGCTTTGAGTAGGATGTTTACTGTGGAATGCCTCATTTAATCTCTAAAGCCCCTCACCACAGTGTCACGCTCCTTGCATGTGCTTCCCTGCTGATTTTCTGGCTGGATCAACTGGATTACCTTGTGATCTTGGGACAGAATATGTTTATATCACAGACAAGTAAACCACAACATCCGATTCCAAAACCCAAAACCTTACCTCTAGACTTAAGTTGCACTGAGCATTCAGCTCAACAAGGCATTGCTCTAGGTTTTTAGCAAGGAAATCCCACAGGCATCCTCAAAACAAGTGCTTTCTGTTGCTTAAACAGATTGGCTGTCACTATTAGCAGTGTAAAAATTCATGAGGGATGAAAAGTCATGCACACATTTTGGAGTTGTCCCTCACTGGAAAATGTTTGGAGAGAAGTGTTAAGACCTTAGCTGACATTGTGGGAGTGCATCTTGCCAGTATGCTCTAAACTCTGTTCTAAATTCAGAAAACATAGCAACAGATAAATATCGGGAGAAATTTGTTTATATTTCATTATTAGCAGCCAAAAAACCAGATCATCTTAAATTGTCAGTCTGAACTCCAGCCAGCCCATAACAAGCCAACCTTTTGCCAGTGGAAAAATACTGAAATAGAACTAATAGTATGGAACACACAGACTCTGTTGCTGGTTTCCCTCTTAAAATCCAGCCATTCTGAGCAGATGACAGAGTTAGGAGGATACAAGAGGGCCCAGTGCTCCCCTGAGCAAGGTCATGCCTTTTCAGCAGACTGCAGTGCATGACTTAACAATCTGATGATCACTGGACCCAGAGCATTCAGCACAAAAAACAGTCAGTTATGGGATATGGCTAACTAGACTGGGATCCACGTTATTTCTTATTAAAATGCTTAGAATTATTTTGCTTTTAATTTGGCTTTATGTATTTGTCAGTGGAAGGGAACTGTGTGTATACTAACATAATTAACTCTACTTTGAATTATGCATGTACGTTAACATACGAATTGTTTTTATTTTATTCCACACTTCCTATATAGAAAGAGCATCCCAGGTGCCTGGAAAATAGCCCTGTGTCTGGTTCCTAGTACCTTCAACCTTTCCCCTTTTCCTGTGATTACTAACCTGAGAGGGAAGTGAAAAATGTTCAGACTTCACTTTCCATTTCTCCACTTACTGATTTCTGCACGATCTTCTCATTCCAAGGCAACTTTCTAAAAAGTATCAATAGAATTATATAAAGGCTTTAGATGTACTGTGTCATGAGCCCTTATTATTGTTTTGCACGTATTTCGCCAGCACAGCATAGAATTACAGTTAAGCAAATAGAAGGGTTTAAGCATGTACTTGTGATTTACGTGTTTGCCAAATTTGGGCCTTGCTGACTTGCTGTGCACACTCTGCACTAAATGTTTGCAAAAAGTTCTTGAGCTTTAAAAGGGGGGAAAAAGAGTCCAGACTGTAAAAGATTAATCTTGCTTGAATGGATATGAAGTTTTTGACTGTAAGAAAATGAAATAATTGCCAAAGAGAATAGAGTATTTTCCCTGTTATCACAGTTGTGCTAACATAACATCCTGTTCTGTATTTCCAGCCTAGATTTGTGAAAAGATCAAGTCAAATAAATTGTATTACCACCTGCTGCTTCCCAAGCATTGTTCCTACCTGCCCAGACTAAATCTTTGCAACTTGTAGTCAATAAATAACATGTTCTGTTTGAGCTGTTATCTAGCAAGATATTGATGTAATAAATTTGGATGAGTTATGACACCTGTAACCTTAATAGTAACTAAATCAGTTACCAGAAAAGTATGCTGTCCTTCCTTTAGAAATTAAAATCCAGTGGACTCTATGGGGATTACCTAATATAACCTTCTGGGTAACAAGCTGTGTAACTTCTCAGTGTATACTGAGTCACAGTTATCTTAGAAGTCATTGGTTAACCAAATTTATAAGACCTTGCTTAACAACTGAAAAGGCCAATTCTACCTTTTCTCACGTCGAAAACTTGCAACGACAAATTCTTTTGATTTTCGTTTGTGAACAGATTACTGCAAACTACCAGCAAGTTTGCAATGCTTTCATAGTTGCTATGAATTTGTCTCTGCATCCTGCAGGTGGGTAACTAGTCCATGGTCCGAGTGCTCTGCCTCTTGTGGCAATGGATTTCGCTATCAACAAATAAGTTGTCAACAAGTAAGAGCCAATGGCAGTGTGCTGACATTGCCACCAGCTGCTTGTGTACACAGAGATCGTCCTCTGGGAAGGAAACCCTGTTTGGGTCAGTTGTGTACAGTGGGAACAAGACAGACAAAAGGACAGGTAAGTTACAGAGTTTGTCTGAAAATGCTTTATATTATAAAAGTGTATCA
Organism: Aegotheles bennettii; assembly: GCA_013398125.1. Taxonomy (NCBI): domain Eukaryota; kingdom Metazoa; phylum Chordata; class Aves; order Caprimulgiformes; family Aegothelidae; genus Aegotheles; species Aegotheles bennettii. The sequence continues at coordinate 1,041,867 of VZRW01012057.1, forward strand.
GTGACATCATACCATGGGCTGAACATCTATTCTCTTGCCCAAAGGAAGAGCTATGTGGCACCAGTTGTAATTAGCTTTTAGACCAGTGAATTACAAATCCCTTTTTTTTTTTCATTTTGTGATGCCTGAGCTACTTTGTCAAGGATGTGATCTGAAACCTGAATATTAGTTTCAGTATTTTTATAAGCTAATCTATTACTATGTATTCCATTTTCTAAGCCAGTGTATTGCTTTGATTGCAGTCTTAAATGAACACAGTTTTCATAGCTGTATTTACGAAGTCCCCAAAGACAGATATATGAATGTGCTTCAAAAGCAGTTGCCACAATACACATAACTCTGCCTTTTTATGTTTTCTGTGTTTCTTCATTTGTGCAGTAATCTTATGTTCATTTTGATATGTTTTTTATAATAACACAGTTTTTACTATTTGATCAGCAAAGTAATGAATTAAGAGAAATATTGTTTCAGCATTTCTGATACAGGTATTGGCAAGGCAAGTTTGTGATTGTCAGCTGCAGAATGAATGTTGTAGCAGTAGAGGTGTGAAATGATGAGAGCAAAGATAGCGGATTTAGCTTAATGAATAGGGAGGAAGGTCAGTATCTTGGCAAAATTGCACACAGAGAATCCAAAATATCTAGGCCTTGTCCGAATGAAGGTGTGATAGGGTTGAAGAGGGGAAATACTGATTGAGAATTATGACTGTGGCTGGGTTGTGTAACTGGGTAACTGCCTAGAAGGGTGATTCTGTTGTTATTAACTTGGTTATTTCTTTTTCTTTCCCCTCACCCCTTTCACTTTTCAGTGTTCTGGTCGCTGTGTAGGCCGCCCTGTAGGTTTACAGCATCGTCACTTTGTATGTCAGCTTCGTAATGGATCTTTGGTGCCAAACTCTTCTTGTGATGAAAGAAAGAGGTATACAGTTTAAAGCAGTACAAATTAGATTCTTTAGATGATCAAATTAAAGATACAGGATTGTCAATGCAGTATAAATATGCAACTACTTATGTTTCAAACACAAGGAGAGGAGGTAGTGACAGTTAGCCCTTTGTATACTGGATGCATTCAGAAACTCAAGGAGGGTAATGAATTTGATCAATGTCCTCCAGTGTCCTAACGGCAAAGCTAGAAATAGAGTGAGAGAATCTTGATTCCCCAAAAGAAAGTAGAAATTGGAGTGATCTGCCATAACTTCTTTTATTATTGCTAAACTAGGTCTCTTCTGATATTACTTTTTTTCTGGTCTACTGCTGCCCAAATTTTATAAAATAAGGGTTTCTCTGGGCCTTCCTTATTTTGTGGGCCATGTAAACTGTTTTACTAGTTTATGATTACTGAAGTAAGGTCTGCTTCTCTGCATAGGTAGATCTCGTTCTGCCTCTCGTTCCAGGATTAAGGAATTGGTGGTTTAAAGAAACAGGGTCTTGTCTTTCGTTTCCTCATGAGTGAGGCATGATGAATGGGCACAAAAAGAACTACAGGAAATTCAACTTAAATATAAAAAAACCCAACTGTTTTTGTTTTTGTTTTACTGTGGGGGTTCTCAAACACTGGAACAGGTTACCAGAAAGGTTGTGGAGTCTCCATCCTTGGAGATATTCAAAACTCAAATGGGATGTGGTCTTGAGCAACCTGGTCTAGTTTATTGTGCTATGAGTGGAGGGCATGGACTGGTCAGTCTCCAGAAGTCCCTTCCAACATTGGTTCTAACATTCTGTGAATCAGGGCTTTGCACAAAAGTAAACATTCAACTGCCATTTATTTTCCCCCACAGACCTCCTGTCAGAAGAAACTGTTCTTCAGAGACCTGTGATGTCTATTGGCGGACAGGCCCTTGGAGGCCTTGCAGTGTAGACTGTGGGAGTGGATTTCAGTCAAGACGAGTGTACTGTGTACACAGAAAGAATAACAAACCTGTGGCTGATCAGTATTGTGGATGGAGGAAGAGACCAGTGACCTGGCAACACTGCAATGTCACATCCTGTGGCAGTATGTAAATGTTTATTTATATATGAGCATAGTAATAGTTTGTAGCAGTTATATTAGAAGGTGACTCACAGTTGTACACTAATGATTCTGCAAGCATTTGATTGTACATCAAAGGTAAAACTATCCTCTCCAAGGAGCACTTCATAATCCTGGGGTTATTTTTCTCTGTGAGTAGGCCAGTGTGATATTAAAGCCTCAAAAGCACTTTCAGAAACAAGATATTTAGGAAGTTGTTTTATGCAAAATTCCCTATATGACTCTGCCTGTTGTGACTCATAAGTTTCTGAGCAAGCTGTTAATTCCTGAAAGATGGGGTAATTCTCTGAAACAGGCAAATAGATAGCTGAACGCAGTGAGATCACACCTCTCATTTGTGACCTAGTTTAGCTTCGAATCCACTGTTGCCTGAAATGCAAAGTAAAATAATTACAAAGCTACCAGGAATCCATCGGTTGTTTACAATTATGATGATAAGTTCTACTATCTATCTTTTGTCCATTATAAAGCCTTTCAATGCTTAAATATATTTTTTCAGAAGGCGAATGCAAGGATACAACTCACTACTGTACATTTGTAAAGCAACTAAAGTTATGCTTGATAGACATCTACAAACAAAGATGTCAGTCATGTCAAGAAATGTAACTCTTCTATGGAAAGTTCATGATGCTGCAGTGAAGAGATGAGACGAGAGGTTCATTAAAGTAGACTGCTCAAAGCACATGCTTGTAAAAAAGACATTAGTCATCACAGTTCAATGGAAACATGGGGCTATTGGAAAAACAGTATTGCAGATTGATATGCTGGACATGGTATTTTTTCTGGGAACTTTTATTATCCACTCTTCGCAATGGAACTTTTAATGCTTTAAACATTTTCATTTCTGGATTAGGGAGATACTAACATGGCATGTCATCTGTAAAATTTTACAGGCCATCATGTTATAATTTTATCAGAGGAAAAAGCACTATCTAAAAGCACTAGGTAGTGTTTATGGTCCTTAACTTATGAGAAAAACAAAGTCACAAAATCCTTTGAAGGAATTTGGAATGCAGCAACTATTGACCCCTTAGTTTTGTTTTTATTATCAAATTTAACACAATTTTAAAATTTATAGAAGCTGTTGCTTGTAGCTGTAAAATTTTTGGCAGCTACTTCATTTTCATAAACAGCTTGAGCTTAAGGGTTGATCTCACAGGATCTGTTTTAATATTAGCTGTCAGATGGATACACAGAAGTACATTTCATTTTATGTGCTTGTATTTATGTGTGTGGAGTAAAAGACATTGTAGATGCTAGTACAATTTTCAAAGCAGCAATAGATCTGTTTTGAATAACTGAGGTGACATTTTCCAGTGTTTCTATTCTTCTGCTTCCATCACTGCAGTACAATCAAAGTTCTGGTATGATTAAATTTTTCTACTGATTTTAAATTCAGACATGAGGCTTCCTTGTCAGGGCTGTGAATGAAACATTTGTGAGCACTGTTCTCTTGCACATCAAGTCAAACAGGAAATCAATAACTGGCCAAACGTGGCTGTCAGATTTCCTGTCTTGAATAAATATCCTCCCCCACAAATGGGGAAAAACATCCAAGCAAGAATTATTAATTATGAAGATAGACAAGTGAAAGAAATTGATTTTGAGCAGTTTTCCATCGAGATGACTTTTCATCATGACCATTAACCATTTGAGTCTTTTGCAAGTTGATAATCAATTCTAATTATGATCTTCCCAGGTAAATTATTTTCCGTATTGCAGATTATGCCTCATTAGGGCTGGAAGCAGAGAGAACCCCATAGGAGGCAGCAGACAGATGGTTTTTTTTCCTTGTGTAGTTTCCAAACTACTGCATATGTTGGAGGCCTGAATGCTTGTGTTGACTTGGATCTTGTGTTACATCACTGAACTATATTACATGCTAATTAGTGGGCATGCTGTAAGAACAATTTTAGAAACAGCATTCCTGCACAATGGGTTTGCATCACTGAAAATTAGATTAGCACTACTGTATAGAAAATGTTTAATGTGGACTATTGTGTCCAAGGCTGACTGCAAGGAGAGGATATTCCTGATCATTACCTTTTTAATCAGCAATGGGTCTTGTTGTTTAAGCAGTTTTTTAAATTAAAAGAAAACATTTGTAAGATACTTTTGTAGATATTTATTGTCTGATTTAAAAGTGCAATATTTTGTTTTGTACAGTGTTTAATAAAGATTTTTGGACATATATTTTTTCTTATTACCAAAATTTCTTATTCATGTTTTTCCTTTATATTTAAAATTTTCAAATGTTAACACATAGCATTTTTTTTATTGCTTTAATTTTGTCTTTGGCTAAGTATGCCAAAAAAAAAAGAGCAGTGCTGTAAATGTTTGTTATTGCAATTAGCATGACATTCCTCTGTAGATTGTTTTATTGCTTCTCCAGTAACTGAAGATGTCTAATTAGCTTTCCTGAACATAGTTTTGATATTTCTGAAATAAACTCTAGTTTGATTATTCAACACTGTGATTACCCAGAAATTGTTTATTACAATGATTTTCATGGTTAGCTCTGCTTTATTCCAAGTGTTATTTTGTCAACCTACCATGTCCGTAATTCTGGGATTTTTTCAAAGTTAAGATTAGTTCTTAATTTTGACGGTTTATCAAACAGATTCTCAGCTTCATTAGAGTCTGCTTACACTGCTATTTAGAGGCAACATATATGTAACCTGGCTGAAAAAGCAGGGAAGAGACTTCGCCAAAATCCAAATAGGTCAGCTCTGACTCATTGAAGTCTAGAATCGAGATTCTGTAAAAAGGCAGAATAAAGTTTTCTTTGTCAAGCTTTCATGTACTGCACCAAGCAGAGTTCATGCAGACCCAACAGAACAGCTCTGTGTTTCACACTTAGTGGGTGATGGCAATATCTGCATGAAAAAAAATTGTTTTGAATATCCAATGCATGCAATAGTCTTTAGAACGAAGAGGCTCATCAATAATATGAACAAAAATACCTTAATTTTTATTAAATTGAAAATAAGTATCTAGCAATGAAATGGTGGTATTTCAGAGGTATCCTAGATGGTAGCATTGGCAAAGGTGCATGGGTCCAATTAATTTATTTTTTTTCGTCACCAATGCATTCTTTCTGTGAAGTCTTCAAAAAAAAAAGACCCTGTACAGCAGTTCTGTGGAGCATGTGGTATAGCACAGTGTACGAAAAGAACTTTCAGAACTGGAATTGAATTAATGAGTAACTTTTCTGCTTTTACATCTTGGTTTAGAATGACACCATGAAATGCTATTTGACAGCTGTTACTTTGAGGAATAGCAGTTTTCCAGCCTGCTGTTCATTTTGTCTGCATTTCAATAGTATGGTGCTTATGAAAAAATTGACCTCAAGTATTGAAATGCTGTCCGAAGATTTATAATATCATTTGATGCTTTTTCTGGAAGCACAAACGGTAGGGTGTGGCTCTTTCAACTGTAATCTAATAAAGGCTTCTCTCTTTCTCTATTAAACTCAGGGGAAAACATTAGGGGCAAAATGAAAGGGAATACATCCTCTAGACCCTAAAAAACTATTCAACCACATCTGCAGAGGAACTGTTAAATGTATCTGAATATGTCTTCCGCTTCCTGTCAAAAATTTTTGTACTGTGCTGGTAGGTGGCAGCAAATGACTTTCCATAACTTAAGGGGCAGGGAGTGGGGGGAAGTGGCTTTAGAACTTAAAAAAACAGCTGTGAAAATTAGAAAAAGCATTTGGGCTCACTTACAGACCAGAGAAGGAACCATTTATAGTAGAACACACAGGCACACATAACTTCATGGATTTACCATGAATCCATCAATGAGTTTTCTTCCTCCCTAGAAAAGAGAGCTGGAGGACATCAGGAACTTCTGTAAACTTCTCCTGAGGTACCAAGACTGTGGTAGGATATGGACTTGGGTAGGTGTAACGGAGCAAAGTTTTGACTTGGTTTGCTCAGTTGTGGCCAGACAGAGAATGACTCAAGTTTCATAAAGAAAATGGTGTTTGTAGTTTTTCTTCTGTGGTGCAGAAGGATGGCAATGAATTAGATTTTTCCCTGTCTTGCTTTTAGGATATTACAGCTTTACACTGCCCATGTTCATGCCCAATCCAAAACATGTCTTTAACCAGCTGAGGACACGAATAATCTTCAGAGAGAAAAGTTTAATTGAATTGTTGTTTCATTAACAGAGTAAGTCATATTACAAAAACATAGTACAAAGACAAAAATTATCTAAAAGTGACTGATGCTCCAATAATGTCTAGAGCTCTCTCATGTAATGTTTTTACGCACAGGTAATATACTCAGTTCAGCTTTCTTCCTTGCATATGATCCAGATCCTGCTTTCAACAAGTTTCCATCATTGATCTTAGTCCTTTTAGTGATTTGGTTTATGAAGTATGAGCACATAGTTATTCAGAACCCAAATAACAGCCCTATACCAACACGTACAAGATATGCAATACTGAAAACATCATACTGCAGTACTGTCATAGAATATGATAATACTGTCAATCATGGAACTATTTATTGGGACTTGATTAAATCATGAACATAATAGGACTGAAATCAGGTCATCTAGATTTCTCAAAATCAGGTAAAGAAACAAAGAAAATACTAAATATCTCGTACAGAAGAATAATCACTGCATGTACAATTTCTATAAAAAATTAATTTTCTGTGTATTTGTAACAAGTAATTCTTTGAAGAGCAGACAGACTGAAGCCAGGCTGTCTAGCAATTTCTGCATCTCAGTCAATATTTCTTTAACTGAATTTACAGTATTTTCTGCTATCTCTACATACACCTTTATAGTTCTCTGCACTTTTCCACTTTGGACTGCCTCTGCAGTGGACTTTGGTGGTGATAACAGGCTGTTTAGCTTTAAAAATCAGATAGCAGGATCAAAACCTGTGGTGGATGGATTTTAACTTTCTGAGCCTGATTCTCTCTGCTTCCTCAAACTCAAAACCAAATCATCTGAAATCTCTTTGTGAAGTTTGATTTAATTTTCACACTGGGTTTAAAAATTACTCAAGTGGGGAGGATGCTCTCTAATGCTTTGCATCACCTTTGTTTCCTTTTGAAGTAAGGCTGAAAAAGCATTATCTGGGGAATTAGGAAACAGAGTCTAATGACTTGCTTTTTATGTCTGAGGGATTTCAAGCATATGTATAGAAAAAGAGCAAGGTTACTTCTCATTAATTGCTATCAAAAATTACAGTGTGACCTTTATACTCCCCTCAGAACTGAATGAAGGAAAAGTAACGATGACTAAAGCTAAAACTAGGTTTTTAGAAATGACAAGGTGCCATGGGATGCTACCTTATGATTTGGGCAGCAAAACGTAATGGAAAAAATCTGATCAGATTACTCAAAGTATTGATGAAGTGAAAAGGTGGATTGATGAGCTAATTATTTAGATTATTATAGCATCTGCTTACTATGAAAAAAAGTTATGATCAAAAGATACTTGCTATTTGACAAAATCATTTGATTTGCAGAAAATCTGAAAGAATTAATTGTACAATACATATGCTTGAGATGGAGCATAATGAAATCTGGGAAGTCAAAGACAAGACTGCATGATCAAAAAAAGAATAGATGCCTTTTAAGAGACATTATTCCTACAAAAATAGGCAAATCTTTAGTAGTCTTGTAATAAACTTCTGGGTTTGTTTTGATTTTCTTCAAGCTATTAGTTTTTAAAAATCAGAATTTACATTATTTAATTTGCTGTCTGTGTTATTTGAAGAAAAATTGAACAAGTAGGATTCCAATTATTACACTATAGTGCTTGAAACATTGCATCTAAGGATTATGACACAACAGCTACTTCCTTTGGCATGGGGTTACTATTTGACTTGGAAAATTCTGGAGTAAGCTGGCGGAAGAATTTGTGACCATGAGAATCTGTGTTTATATACACATAACCTGGAGGAGATGGGTAATTTGCTGGGCAGATCTCTTGTTTCTTTGGAGTATATTCTGTGCGATACATAGTTTCATCTTGAAAAGGAGCTGAATTAGGAACTATAGCATGTACAGGTTTGAAACTTTGAGCTGGAATGATCTGATGTGGTATGTAATGAGATTTGAATGTAGTTAAATCATAAAATTTTCCCGTGAGTTTTGGAATTTCCTGTTGTTTCTTAATAATCTCTTGCCGACAGCTGCTCCAGGCTTTAAAGTCTTCCTTTGTAGTAGTATTCCCTTGAAAGGGGGCGTTGGTTCTTCTTCTATTAGAAACTGGTCTTATGGGGACAGCAGGAGAAATCTCATGCTTAACATAATCAAGATGGCTTGTGGAGTTAAAATCCATGTTGCCTGGGGGTGGAACATACTCTTTTGTTTTGCGGACCTCAGGCAAGGAGACCAACCATGGCTGAAAACGATCCTGGAATTCAGTGACTCCATTAAAGTGAGCATTAGATCCAACTTTTGCATTTTCAGGCTTGCAGCTTTTTGCAAGTTGCCCAGGTAGCCCTTTAAAATCATTCCGGTGGGTTGTGAGATCTTCAAAGGGTTGGTTGCTTGGCTTGTACTCTTCTTTTGATCTTATGAATTTTGGTTCCAGTTGATGAGCAATATAAGAAGTGCGATGGCTGGTAGTACTATCGAAAGGTACATCTGAAAGCTTGGCTATGCAGGGAGGTTTAAAACTTTGCCTGGGATTCAGTTCCCTAGGAACAAAGTCATCTTGAAACGTAGTAGAATTTCCAAACTTTGTTGTAGGTGGGTGGTATACATGCTCCACCTTACTAGGTTCCCTTCTTTGAACTTCCCATGACCTATAGTCATCTTTAAGGCAAAAACAAAACTTCACCATACAAGTGCTACTACTTAAGACCAGACCATTCCTTTAAAATTAAGCCAAATTATTCTGGTATTAAATCTTGCAAAACAAAGAAAATGGATGAAACTGAGAATGATAATGTTATCTGCATGTTCGTGTATGACAAAACAGTCTTCTTTTACTGATGTGATAAAAACAGATGAAGAAATTGTACGTGATGCCCTATTTTGACTATTTCCTCAAGGAAAATGTTGCACGTACATATTTAGTGTGTGTTCTATGCAGAAAATAGCCATATACAGGTTTTATATACAATACCTTACATTTTACTTAGAACTTGATGCAAATATACAAGACTGAAAGGAACCTTATAGGTCAATGGGTCATATTCACTACTGATTGGGAGAATTCTCTCATAATTTCCATATCAACATTACATCATCTTAAAACTCATTGGGATTTTTTTTTAGTTTGCTTCTGGATCTCTTTACTAACAGATTGTTCTGCCATAGTTACAAAACTTACTGTCCAGTCTACACTTCTCCATGGGCAGCTGAAATCAATTTGTTGTCTTGCAATCACTGTACTTATTTCAGCTTCAGTGTTTTTTCGCTCCTTGATCCTTACTCCCTTCTGAACTGCTAACATACCTTCTAAAGGAAGCAGCTGCATGCAGTCCTAGCTGTATGCTGAGGCTAGACTAAATTATTGCTTGACAACTTATTATTTACATGTAAGCTAAATAGAATTATTTAAATTTCCTTATAAATTATTTACAATTAATAAATAGAAATAGAATGTGTTCATATAAATGCATTTCTGTTTAGCATAGGCCTAAGCTTAAGAAAGTGAAATATAACGGGGTTTTTTGGAGAGCCTTTTTTCCCAAATTTTATCCTTCCAACTCTTTCTGTTACTGCACTCTTTCCTCTGCTTATTTTGCACCAAGCATTCTAAGTTCCTGCTTTAATAGCCATATCTGATTCTCATTACCTCAACTATCTTTTCGATACCACTGGCCCTCATAATCCGGACATCTTGATTTTCATCCTGGAACTCTAGTAAATCATATCTCATCATTTATTTTTTACTTACTTTTAACTGGGGCTGCAATGCAGTACATGTAACATTCAGTAACACATTTTATGCTAAAAAATTTCTACTTGAATGGAGTATATCAAGATCACTTGTCAGAATGACTTAAAAAGAGATTTAGGGCCTTTGTGCTGACTGTTGTAATAGAATAATTTGTGTCAAAACAGATCATTATTAGGAAGATATGCAAGCTATACAGTACATAAGAAAGAAATCTATAATCAACTTTTGACCTACTCTGTGGAAAAATATGTTACATGAGCTAAAACTATCTGAAAGATATATGGGTACTTTAATTACAACAAACTAGTGCCTGAGATAGCCTAACCAAGCGTGTGTTAGAATTTCTCTCCTTCTAGGCAAGAGAACCTTAGAGAAGGCTTTTTGTTTAGAACCAATAAATGTCACTTCTGAAAAACTGGAGTGCTGAACATCTTAGGGCATTGTCAGCTGCTTTCTATTATGTCTTACTCTCTGGCTCAAACTAAGAAAACCAGTTTCTAATATAGATAATTCAGAATAATACCTTCTTCTTGGTTACTTCTCTTTAAAAAGGCAGCATATATTGTTACCTTGATAGGTTGGTATGGTATCCAATTTTCCTCCTGTAGTGTGTTTTCTCTCTAGAGGTCTTATTAATGTCACTGGTTGTATTTTATGAGCATTAAAATCTTTCTGGTATGTGGTTCCCAGTTCTATCTTTCCCATCTTTGGTTTATATTCTTCTTGTACCTGAAAAGGTCGCTTCACAATATCATATGGTAAATAATCGGATCTGAATTGGGGAAAAAAGGAAAAGTTGAAGAAATGCTTTTTTCTGATGGAGTCACATTTGTCTTTTTTTCATTGTATGAAAAAACAATGACTTAAAATGTTTACTCTGAAAAATCAATCTAATGCCAGATGTTGAGGGATAGGAAGGAGGAAAGAAAACCTTAGTACATAAATCTAGGATCTCTGGTACATGATGTAGCCTTCAAAGACAGATAGTGAAGGAACTCTTTCAACACTGAGTCTCATTCCCAGTTTAAAAATATTCCTTAAGATGTCTGAAAGGAGACTAGAAAAAGTTGCTGTAATTTTACAAATAAATGATCCAGAAAGCAGAAGCAGAGCAAAGAGCAAAGATCAAACTACGCTAAGTGGCAGCATTTACTAGCTGCATAAGGGGAATGGAATATAATCAGAAACAGCATTTCACCATTTTTGCACATTACATTAAAAGGCTGTATACTACATATGTACGTGTTTAAACAGTATATGCAGTACACAATCTATCTTGCAGAAGGGCATTTGGCCTTTCCATGTATGTCCCTTTTTTCTTTCTATAAACAAATGCAGAAGTTTCACCTGCTGCCCTTATAGGTTAAAAGAAAAACAATAATGGAAAAAGTAAAGGTTTATGCTCCTGTCACATTAGTGATAATGAATGAGTGATGTCGTTGTCTTACTCTTTGAAAGATGCTCTTTAATTTTGTATGCTTAACTTGAGTCTGTGCACTGGCAGACCTACTGACAGACCTTTACAGCTGGCTTTCTTCAAACTCCTAATAATTTAGAACTATCTGAATTTAAAAAAAAACATTAAAATCCCTCTTCCCTTTGCTAAAGATTTCATTTTCCCACTACCTCAGATTCCACACATGTATTACAGAAAGTTCCCCAGCTTGCCAGCTTTTCCAGGCTCAATGAGACCTAGATTTCAAAAACAGGATGAAAACAAGGACAAAAGTTTTAGATTATCTTCACAGGTTAAAGGATGCTGTAAAGAATGCAAATATTTTTGTATGTGTGCTTCACTTTTTTATGAACTCAAAATTTATATTTATATGCTAAAAGTGTAAAGGGTGAAATGAATGCATTTTGAAGATGATTGCAATACAAAGTTCGGTCTCCCTTCAAATGAGAAAGTATAAGAAACTTTATAGAGTAAGTGTAAAACACACTGCTTCAAAATGTTTACTTAAATGTTGTAATTCCTTCCATTTTCCCACGATGCACTTGGTACTCTTGTTTCGGCTTAAGGCTCCGAGGAGGAAAGATGTTGCTATACTTGGGGTATTTTTCCACATACTCTGTTGTGAGGCACGGCTGTTGTCCATTATCATAAATCCTTGTGGGTTTATGAGGGCAGCGATGGCGCCTGGGTAAAACACATCAGATGAGGTAATTTTGAATAGTTTCCTTTAAAGGGAAAACCCATGGCCTGTCTACTGGGAGTGAATAGGAAATGGGGAAGATTAAACAATGTCAGTAGCTTATCTTTAAAAATATTTTCTGAGTGAACAAAACACAAAATATTGTGCTGATGGCATCGTCCCAGAGCACAATACACTAATACAGTAATAAACAGTATCAGAGTGCTAGTTCTTAGTACAGAATACAAAGAATGGATAAAGTTCATCTAAATCCACTAAATGATGCTACCTCCAAGATGTACTTTCCTCTGTTTTAATCTTGAAAGCTATTATTAGTCTTATTTGTAAAAATAACTAACTATGCTTCGTTTGTCGTCTCATATTTTCTCTTTTTCACCATTTTCCTTCATCACTTGTCTTTTTATTTCTGTGTATCTGCTCATTTATTTTCATCACAACTCTTGATTAACCTTTTTTGATTAAAATTCAACCTTTTTTTTTTTTTTTGCAAGGACTGACTAAATCCTCTATGCAAAACCCGTCATTTCTAGCACATGAAATCATTCGGAAGAGCCTCTAACTAAGCATAAAACTACTTGGATTCAGAAGAAACTGTTCAGGAAAGTCCTACATCCTACTCTGTGCTGTGAAAGAACTTTCAGTGGGCCTAAAAGGCAATGTAAATTTAATAGAAATGTGAATTTGACTTGAAGAAGAGATTAGGGGTTTTTTTGTTAACCAGTAGACCTACTTTTGGATGTTATCCAACTGCTAACCAAATATTTTGATTTAGATAATAACTTTATAAAACTGATTGTATAGGGCATCACAGCTCTTCAGAGAGACGATGCTAAGAATCATCAATCACAGAAGACCGGTTACAGCTCGGATAAATGAAATACAGTGCTTACAATTTGGCCAGAACTCCTTGAGTCAGTGATTATTTTAAGCTTGTTACTTGTAATGATCTTCACTTGAACCCGAGTTACTGATAATTCAAATGAATTTGGTGAGAATATGCCTTGCCCCATGACTGACTGATGCCTGCTTTGACGGTTTATTATTCTTTCCTGTCTTAGAGGGAGACTAACTATCTTGTGGCTTGCATAAGGTCTGAGCAGAATCTCACCTAAGTAAAATTGACAGCACAAGGGCTCTCTGGTGCCAAACACTATTGCTCTGATTATTTTAACAGAATGATGCTGAATTTCACTTATTTAGAATCTGGCATACATACAGTTGTTTTTTATACAATGCTAGCAAGACCTTTGAAATTTTCCCACAAAGCATTTTTCTCCCAGACAACTAGACTAATAATGAGAAAATATTAATATTTATCATCATAAAATACTTATTTAAAAAACCCAAACAAACCACAGCTCAAAGTTTTTAACTGCCTGTGCACGCACTATGGTCTGAACGGCAGAGATTATGGATGGACATTGTATTTTTGAGAGCCATCTGCTTTTCTAGTGTTGACAGCAGACATGGTAGTTTTTATTGGAGTTTCATGTATTTACATGGGGTCAGCATGAAGGCTTAAATATCCCATATTTTAGAGAAATCTTCCTCTTTCCTTTTAACTCATGTTTATCCAGGAAGCTAGATTTTTATAATAATGATAACAAAAGTGCAATAAATGGGGAAAGGCTGAAAGATTGAGAAGATAAAGCAGTAGTTTATATCTCAAACCCAAACTTATGTGCTGTTGTATACTGTGATTATCTCTTTATGGCAGACAAATGCTATTCTTGAGTGCAGAGAGTTCATTACCTCAGGGGCTGTATTCTTCCTTCAGAGGCCAGATTTAACATTCTGTATTTGCTGTTGGACATTTTTATTGAGCCAGATCTGAAGCCTAACTGCACTTGCTAGCAGGGGGTAATTTTCTCTTGTATTAACACACTTGGAATCCATGGGAAATAAGAAAATAAAAATATTTCCTTCTCTATGGATCAATTGCAAATAAGATTAGCTCATACTTTCTCCACATTAAAAATATACCACTTCAAAGATGAGAAATGGATCTGTGATATCCTAGGAAACAGTACAGAATACAGCCATTACTCTGCACAATGTAGTTTTGAGAACATTTTTGTGGTTTTTAAAAAAAACAAATTTCTAACCAAACTTAAATCTCTACCATAGCAGCTTGAAAATGATCATCATTCCACCTTGGCAGTATCTTATGCTACTTCAAAAGTCTTAGAGTATTAAGCTCAAGAGGCTAGGAAATATGTCAGTTATTAAAAAACTGAGATATCCCCAGCATTGGGCCTGTTTTGCAAATTGATTGTTCAGCATGCACAGCATTGGGTACATTTCCAGTGGTTTTTGGAATTACAATTAATTGTTGATTCTGAAATCAACACCTAATCAGCAAAAGTAATTGCTGATCACCTAATAGGCAAAGAAGTGATTCGGTCTAGTTAAGAAGGAATCTATTCAAAATATTCTTTAAAATTTTGTAACAATTATTTGATTAAGGGTCCAAGAGTGCAACCTGTGAGTATGAACACTAGCACTAGATGTTAGCCTTTAATGAGCAGATTGTGCATGTCACGATGCAAATAAAGGTGATTTTGGAGGCTTGTCTCACTTTCCTGTACAGAGAAAGCAGTCAGTTTTACTGACTTCCCTCCCCTGTATTTGTAAAATTTTTCTGATTATTTTTTCTTCTGTGAACAGCTAGGAAAGATTGTTTCCTTCTATTTTATTATTTAGAATTAAACAGTAATTACACCTCCACAAAATTTCCTACAAATAGCCAAATGATAACTTCTACAAAATATCATATATTCGTTTTCCCTTTGAAATCTAAGCTATGTATGCATTGCCATATCCAGGTAACACTGCCAAGCAACCAATCTGCCCCTAAAAACAGAAACACTGTAGCTACACAAGCAAACAGAATGTGCTGCCTAAACCAATAATGGCTTAAGATTTTATTGACTATAAAAACTTCAGTGATGTTTATTTTAAACAATAATTTTTGTGTACGTTTTATTCAATTATTCATATTATTAAACTGGGTCCTTGAACTTAGAATTGAGTTGAACCTCATTTTGTGCTGTCAGATTGTGTTATCTCACCATCCTTGTGCTTGAGCCCGAGCCAGATTTATTATCTCATCATAAAAACACTGTGTTCCAACTCTTCATTAACCCAGGACTTTTGAAACAAATTTATGGGGCAAATTACACCCACGGTCTTGGCCAAAAAGAACATGAGATACTTTAGACACTGCCTGTCTCTCATCTCTGTCTACATATCAAAAAAACAAAGGGGCTGATGAACAGATAGTCAGCCTTCCCATACAGAAGAACATGGGCAGTGTGTCTGCTGTACAAACCTCAGAATGAAACCAGTGGCTCGTGACCTTTGCTGCCATAGGGTTGGCCCCGTACATCCAATAGGTAGTGACCACACTCTTGTGAGCTTATGTTGACCTTAAATAGTAAAGACTGAGTCTTTGAACCCTAGGATGATTGTTTCAGGGTTTGTTTTTTTTGTTTGTTTTTCAGTACACAGAGAAGACATTGACAATGTTGACAGTACTGACCCAAACCTGGAAATGTATGTCTGAATTTTGCAGGGTTTAAATCCTTATGATTTTGGAAATTTTGGAAAACCTGACTTGTGGATTTTTTTACCTATGGCATTGATAATATTGCTTATAGACCTGTGACAGTAATTGCAGAGGGAAGAGTCTCTGGCTGTACCCCCCGAGGGCAGCGTCAGAGGGGCTGCACTGTGGAGGTGAGCTGTGCCTGCATCTGGGATCAGGGATGTAAAGAAGCAGCGGGGTTTCCTTTCGCAGTGGGTACCACTGGGTGTGCTGTTAGAAGGCGGGCAGGCACATTAAATCTATTATAAAGGCGTTAAAGGGTGCAGAGCTTTCTGCCGGGGCTGATTCACCAGAGCTCTCCCGAGGTTCCCCTGGCGCAGCCTCCCCTCACTCCAAGGCCTGATCCTGAGCCTGCGTCAGGGTGGCTTCAAGACTGCCCCCATTCTTTTCTATTTTAATGCGTTTAAGAGCTGCTTTTCCCCCTACCTGATTTAAACTTGAACACGTTGCTTCGTACTGACTGAGCAGATCCCTTTCAGAAGTTACCCCCTTCGTGCCCGCCCGCTGCTGAAAG
This sequence comes from Aegotheles bennettii, assembly GCA_013398125.1. Taxonomy (NCBI): domain Eukaryota; kingdom Metazoa; phylum Chordata; class Aves; order Caprimulgiformes; family Aegothelidae; genus Aegotheles; species Aegotheles bennettii. Next base: position 1,058,050 of record VZRW01012057.1, read on the forward strand.
GCTCAGCCAGGGCCCGGTGCGGGGGTGCCCGCACAGCCCGGGGGGTGAGGAGGGGACCGATGAGGGGCGTGTTTGTGCGGGTGGCTTTGGGAGGGCCCGGGCTGCTGAGGGGGAGCCGCCGCCACCTCCCTGGGGGACACACGGACCCTCCCTGGGGACACACGGACCCTCTCTGGGGACACACGGACCCTCCCTGAGGGCACACAGACCCCCCCCGGGACCCGAAGTCTCCCCAGAGTGCCCGCAGGCGGTGCCGCCCCGCACGGCTGCTCACCCGCAGGTGCAGATCTCGCACAGACACCGAGCCGGCTTCATGCTCCCCGCGGCCGCCGCGGCCCCGCCGCCGGGGTAGCTAAGGAAGCGCTCCGTCGCCTGGTAACGGCGGCGTCCCGGAGGCTCCGGCCCCCGCCGGCTTCCGTCCGGTGTCACGGGGCGGGGCGGAGCGCGGCTTCCGGGTGCGGGCGGCGGCGAGCGGAGGTGAGCGGTTCCCTCCCCCCTCCGTGAGGGCTCCTCTGGCAGG
>VZRW01012057.1:1058744-1163940 GCA_013398125.1 Aegotheles bennettii
GGGGGGGGCAGCCCCCGCGTTTGCGGCTCTGGGTGCGTAGTGTGAGGCGGTGCCTCTGCGGGCCCTCGGGTGCGGGGAGCAGGGGCGGCTCCGTGCTCACACCTGAGGGAAACTGACCCAAAGCCCCAGCGCCGGGCTCCTGGTGAAACAAACGAGCCCCGTGCGCTGGGAGGCGCTGGTGGCCGGGGTGCGGCACGGGCCGCCGGGGCAGCGGGACACGCCGCCTGCCGGGGGGTGCTCATGAGGGCTCTGGTCAGAGCTGGCGTCATTAATAACAGCCAGCCATTAATAACAGCCATTAATAATAGCAGCAACCTGCTGCTTCAGCTGTCTCCTGAATAAAGTGCTTCCCTCCGTGCACAGAACCGGCAAACCATGGTCCTCACGAGCGTGGCGAGGATGGCTGGCCTGCAGGGGAAGGCTGCTGGCATCAGGAATATCTGCATCTTGGCCCATGTGGATCATGGTAAGGCCGGGGCTGTGACGGGCAGAACCTGGGGTGTGTGTTAGTCCGGATGATGGGAAGATGTTCTGGTCACTGATTCAAAGTAGAAAGTTTTCACAGGTTTAGGGTCAAACTGCCTGGATCCTAATTCTGAGCAGTGAATTTGCTCTGTGCACATTTCATTTGTCCTGATGCAGCTTATCTTCTAGAACTTAACAACATTACCTTAAAGTAATTTGCAATAGTTGAAACTGAATGTTTACTATTTCTGTGATGCTGAATGTTGGCATGAATGAAGTATACGTGTATGAGAGGTAGCTGTTGTATTTCTGTGTTTACTTAATGGAATACATTTGTTTTGCGGGTGGAAATAATAAACACTCATTTTAGGACACATCTTTTGTCTAATTGTATAACCTATATGTAAGGTCCTGATGTACTTTTTGTGATTTCAACTGCTTTTCTGGTCATGACAGGTAAGATTGCACCCATTCTTCAAAAATAAATTTGTGTGCACCTAACAGATCAAGGTGAATAACTGAATTTTTTTTTTAAAAGTTAGTTTGTACTTTTGTGGCATTTTAAAGCCTTTATTAATATTGATACCTCAGAATGCTACATGTTGTTAGCATTCATAATATTTTGGCATCTTTTTCCATTGTCTGTATTAATTTAAACTAAGTAGTTTATTTTTCTTTTCAGGCAAAACTACTCTAGCTGATTGTCTCATTTCTGCCAATGGAATAATCTCTAGCCGCTTGGCAGGAAAGGTAGAGTTATACTGTCACTTTGAACAGCATTTTGGGGTGTGTGTGCTGGGATTGTAAATGTGGTGATTAAGGAAATGCCACTTCTAGCCTTGCTAAACCTCATTTTCTCGCAGACGTATTGTTTGACAGTTGATAAGTAATTTGTGAAGGTAATTCTACAGAATTATCACCTCCTCTTGTTTTTGTACTCAGCTGAGATATCTGGACAGCAGAGAAGATGAACAGCTCCGAGGAATAACAATGAAATCTAGTGCAATTTCATTGCACTTTGTAAAAGGTAAATTGTTGATACTGGCAAGTATAAACTTGTATGTATATTTTTCATTAGTTTTCCCTGTCTCTTCATTGTTGCTGTTGAGATCTTTTGGTATGCAACTTTTACTTTTGTGTTTCTCAGAGTTAGGCCACGATTCTGCAAAGACTTGGGTGTTTATTCAGCTGTTAACTAAGATAATAAAATCTCAGGGTTGGGAAGGCCATCTTCAACTGTATCTCTAGTGGATACAATAAGAATAGTTACCTTTTTTATTTTTGGTCTAAATCTGTATATTTTGATCTTAAGTCTTGAAATAATGTCGCTTAACGGCAAGACCTTTCAAAAAACAACAAATTTTATATGATTTTGTACAGTCTTGTCTTTATGATACTTCTATGTCAAGGTGCCTGTTACACTCTGCTATAAATTGTTCAGAGTTTTTTATAGTGTAGTTACAACATCATCTTTGTTATTGCTCCATGTTCCTCACCAGTCTTGCCCTCAGCTGAGCAAAAGAAAAACATGGAACACGTTACTAGCATGCTCATGCAGAAAAAGAACGACAGAAAACTTGCATGAACAGAAAAGCCATCATTAGTCCTTCCATTTCAGCTACAGCTGATTATAAAAAACAGTTGAAATCAATGATCTTCCAGCTGAGTATTGTAAACTGTGGCTTTTTACTGTTCACTCTGAAATGACATTACTTTTAATGATTAGAATCTTTTATGTCTGTTGTTTTTCTGTTGTATTGAAATTTAGATTCTAATACAACTTCTTAAACAGGAAAGTTATTTGATCTTATTTTGATCATGGCTGATGGTAATGCAGTGATTTCATCAGAAGTGAGCTGGAGTCTCCACTAAGCAGATTTTTCTGGGGCATGTAGTGTAGAAAATGTTGAAAACTTCTCTTGTATTGATATATTGAAGATATTTTAGTAATATGGAGTCAAAAGTGTGTTTTAAAAAATCACAAGGCTGAAATAAGGCATTTTATCAAGAACGTAGGGTTTATTTTTATAACATTGTCATGATTTATTTTTAAAACTCAGACTGCGATGCAGTTGATTTGTGTTTTAGCTTATGATCTGTTTGTAATGCTACTACAAACTTGTTTCAGGGTTTGGGTTTTAATTTTTGTTTGGTTGGCTGGTATGGTTTTGTTTTTAATTTTCCGAAGGTAGTTGAACAGTGAAAGATTGGCATTAAGAGTGCAATTAAAATGAATTAGGCACAAGCCATCAGATGCTACGCTGCTGATGGTTCTCCTGTCCTGTTGGAGTTTTTCTGAAGAGTGATGGTTACTGCAGATTTGGTCCTTAGAAACTAATAATAGCTTAACCAGTATAACTGGTGGCTGAAAGAAATATTTTTGAAAACTGTTCTGAAATATTAATTTATTGTTTGATCCTAGGTGATCAGGAGTATCTGATTAATTTAATAGACTCCCCAGGGCACGTGGATTTTTCTTCAGAAGTATCTACTGCTGTCCGACTCTGTGATGGTTGCATCATAGTGGTGGATGCTGTTGAAGGAGTCTGTCCACAGGTGAAATAAAGTATATTAAATAGAGAAAGAGGGTAGAGAAGGCAGAGTAAGCAAGGTCTTAAGGTATTATGTAGAAATGAAAGATGAACTAGTTTAAGAAGTTTTGTAAAACTTTTAATTATACTGTACTTGAGGTATGAAGCAGGGTAGTTTGTTTCATAGTTGTGCTGAAAAACTGAGCAATGCTGGTGAGTGGGTGTAGTGATGTACGGTTGAAACAGTGAGTATGCAATTTTCCTGGTAATGGAATATTTGTATAGAAAATAAATGCCTTAAGGGAAATAATTTAATAGGTTTACATGTGCTTTTAGGGTACTGAAAGTGAGAAAATAAGCAAAATACCATTGAGATTGGTTTTTTTTTCATGGCTTACTTCTGTAAAGAGGGTTGTTTTTTTAGTTGCTGTGGGTGTTTTTGCCATGAAATTCTGCCATTCTGTGGAATTCTGTAATAACTAACACTGTGTACCAAGGGAGTCAAATTTCTGGTTTGAATGTCAATCTGTCCTTTATTATATGTTTAATTAAATTTTAGAATTGGATTGTCATTTGCTTTAACATTCCATCTCTTTTGTGGTATCGAGCTTTCTGTAATGGATTTTTTTTAAAACTATTTCCTCCTTAATAGACTCAAGCAGTTCTACGGCAAGCATGGCTAGAAAATATACGTCCAGTATTGGTGATCAATAAAATTGACCGCTTGATTGTGGAGCTCAAGCTCACCCCTCAGGAAGCATACTTGCACCTTAAGAATATCTTAGAACAGGTATTCATGTTACAATGTCACATTCACACAGCAGATTTTGTTGAAGTTTTTTTTCTTCCCCCTTTTCTCCATTCTTGGATTGAGAAAGACTGTAATTTTCACTGCCTTATAGCTGGAATAAATTTAGTGCAGCAGAGCCTCTTGACAGGTCATCAGGAAGTCTTCATTTTTAGATATAATATGCTGAATGTTTTGTTCTTCCTGTTAAATTGCTTGAACTTCTTTGGAGATAGACAATAATATCTTTGAACTATTCCAATATTGATTGATTTGTGCAGGTATATTTAATTCATCAGTTAAGTTGCCTTCAAACTTTTTATTCCCCAGAGCTTACTTTTAAGCACTTATCTGCCAGGTTTCCCGTTGCCCTCATTTGTTGATTGTTTGTTGGCAATAACAAGTTCCTATTTTACCACTCCTTGTTCTGAGAGACAAAGTGCATTATTACAAGTGATAGTCTATATTTGATTCAATGCTGATGTGGCTGACTTTGACTTGCAAAGTACACTGTGTTTAATTTGAAGTGTTAGTCCCATCAAACTCCTGTTGTCTTCAACAGTAGGTCTGTGTTTTAAGTTGTGAAATGAATCACAGGCATGTTATTTTGTTAAAAAAAAGAATCTCTGTATTCTGGAAGATGGGTGGAATTGTGCTGTAATTGCAAGGGTTGTGAAAGAGTGAACGGATCTCAGGTGTTTTTTCATATCCTTCTGTAGATCAATGCAGTCACTGGAGCACTCTTTACCTCTAAAGTCTTAGAAGAAAGAGCTGAGAAAGAAACAGGAAGTGAATGTATGTCTGACTCTTCACCAGGAGATCAAATTTATGACTGGAGTGCTGGTTTGGAAGATACTGATGATTCACATCTTTATTTTTCACCAGACCACGGAAATGTGGTGTTTGCCAGTGCAATTGATGGCTGGGGTTTTGGGTAAGTCTGGGATTTAGTTACTGTCTTTAAAAAAAAACCCAACAAATTACTGCAGTTGATCTTCAAGTATTTTCAGTTGCTCCATATTTCTAAAGATGTTTTTCATATTTTTCTGTGATATACAACTGTGTACGATCAGTTCTAATGTATTAACACTGGACAGCTGAAAACATCACCAGCTTTGTCATCTGTGTGACTTACAGCAGCTGCTGAGCCCACTGTCGTGCCCAGCCTAGCCTGGTAAGCTTAGCATTTTATAGATTGCTGACATTAGATAGGCTGTAATAGACTAGGCCAAAAACTGCAGCAACACAGGAGCTGTTTCACAAGCAGATTGGATCTTCCAGCTGCTGGGACAGTGACATTCATAGCAAGCATAAGACAGGCAACTGGCATTAGGGCAGTAGTTTCAGCCGTCCAGTTCGGTTCAGTACAGTTCTGGGTCACAGCATTACTGTGATCTGCTTCTTCTGCACCAAACTTTGACTTGTCCTTGAGATTATGCGGTTCTTCTCAAGTGTGTGTGTTCATCAGCCTTAATCTATCTTTTTTCTGTTCTTCATTCAGGTGCATTTCTTACCCCTTGTTACATAATGTATTTCTGTTTCAGCAGTTGCTAAAAAGCATTGCAGAGATGTTTAATTAAGTGTAAGGATTTGGGGATAGAACAGTTTCAGAAACTTTTTGGATTACTGTATTTGAATTTGTGATCAGTTCTGTTTTTCAGTCTTGTTAGTGTTTAGTTCCAAAGGGCAGCAGCCTAGTTAAAGATTACACGTGTTCTGATTCCTTGCCACAAGGTGGAGTCATTGTCTTGATCATGAAAATATAATTAAAAGGAAAGACTCAGTAGCACAGGGCATGTCTTTAATATTGCAAAAATCTTTAAAAAATAAAACAATCTTCAGGATTTTTAAGTCAAAAACAAGCTCTTGAATAAGGTTCCATACGTGGTTTGTAGTCTTAACACAAACATTTCTTGTCACTGCAGAGGAAAGGGAAAATAAAACAGGGTTTAATTATTTGCCATGAATAATAATGATTTATAAGAAGAAAAATCAGAGCGTAAGTGGTGTTAAAGGAAATTGAAAACAAATCTTCGAATTTTGACATTGGAATATTCTTTAATCTGAAAGAGATCTTTCCGTAGAGGATGTGTGTGAGGGGGGACCGTGTCTGAAGGCCTCGTGGGAGTTTTCTAATACCTTTGGTGATCCACACATTAACACACACCTGAAGTCCTCCATTCCCATATGGTGCCCATGGTCACTTTTCTGTTTGTGATATGCAGTGAAACAATATTTTGATTTCTGTAGGCTTTAGCTTTCCTGACTTGTAACTTTTCATTGAAATTCCATTGCAGAAATGGGTTATGGTAGTAAGCTGTTGTTATACCAAATGTTTGGGATGCAACAGTTACTAACTTGTTCAAGTCAGGATGTGAATATTTTCTTTAGCAGATATTGAAATGACTTGGAGCTATCTGCTGTCTTTGTCCTGTATGGAAAGAGACTGGGCAATGTGCAGCTTGCTTATGTTTTGGGTACTGACAAAGCCTGTGGAAGGGAATGAATGTGAATGTAAATGAAAACAAAAAGCTAAGTTTTTGTTTTGGGAAGTTCAGAAGTGGCCTAAGTTTATTGTTAGTATTCCAAGTATGCTGCCAGGGAATGCTAAACATTGAGAAAAATGTTTCTTAAAGAAAATGATACAGTGGAATACTTTGTTACGATAAGTAGAATTGTAAACTCAAAAGTGATTTAGAAGCTATTTCTTTCACTCAAGCTACTTGATATTTGCAAGTAAATGATCAACTATTAAGATTTTATAGGTTACAGAACTACATTCTGTATAAGCATGTGGTCATAAACACTCTATGATCACCTTTGTAAATGAGAAAGCAAGCATGTTGTTCTGAAATGATAGGTGAATATAATGGTTATTTTTGTAAAATTGAGACTTCAGGTAGTTATCTTCCTTTCACAATTTTGTTTCCTCTGATAATTTTTCTGCAGATATAATTAAATTTTATACAAATGTGACAGAAAATGGGCTTGTTTCTCCTGCTCAGAAATTTAGCAAAAAATACTTCAATTTGAACTGTTTGGCACAGGAGTTTGCTCTCTGATGTACCTGCAGTTTATGTATCTCATTTGCAATAACACTGATGTATATACAGAAAGGTGGAGAAGAAAATTTCTCTAAAACAGTGCTTAGGGCTTGAGAGTCTAATTTGTTGCTTTCAGAGATAATACCTTGTGTTAATTTTCTTTTTATTATTATTTTTATTTCCAAAAAGCTTTTAGCACTTGGTATGTGTTGATAACTGATATTTCTGCATAGTGGAATGTGTGATAGCTGATTAATGATATATGCTGGGGTAATCTGAAGTGAAATGATAACTGGTCAAGTTTTAGTTGTTTCTTCATATTTGCTATAGCCCTGCTAGTTTTTTTATTTGTACCTGTCCTGATTCTCAGATTTTTCCTTGCATGCTGAAAATGTTCTAATGTGTTTGTTGAAGCTGAGTGAAGATTGTTTGCTTTCTGGTACTACTTTGTTTCTTATAAGCTGATGGGCCCTGGATCTGATAAATCATCTAATAGGATGGCAAAAAAAGGAACATTTTTCTTGATTAGTTTCAGATGGTACCTCTGGACTACCAGCAGTACCATGTGGTGAAATGAAGATCAGTGGAGCATTTTCTTAGTGGGGTCAAGCCTTGACTGCTCTTAAACAGTTGTGGGTTCTGTTCCTTAAAGGTAGTATGACTTGTCATGGCAGAAAAAATTAAGCCATTAGGCCATGCCAGCCTTATCCAGTGCAATTAGTACGTATGCTTTTCTCATAATCCTCAAGCATGCCATAAATACATATGCAGGAGCTGTTGGCACAAGAAACTTGAAGGTCCTCCCACTGTTCAGAGTTCGGGGTGGTAAATGTGAATTTTTGTTTCTGCATGCACAAGGAGTGAATATGTAGAAGCTTTTTATATTACTGCTCACTGCATAATTTCATAGAATGTTCAGGACTCCCTCTTTAGGTCATAAACAACCTGATTTTATTAACTCATGGGGACCAGTGAACAACATGATTTGCTTTGTAACACAATTTTGACATGAAGATTTTTTTATATTATTTTCAGGGTTTTACTCATTATTAAAGCAATGATTCAAACAACAAGCAGTGCCCTAGGTAGTTAATTTAAAATATAATTACCACCATCTGATGACTCAAGCATGGCTCAAAAGAATACTTCATTTTTAACTTGTGCCATTCTGGTCTCAGACCATAGTTAAATGTGTCCTGGGATGTCCTTCATAGAATAAATTTGATAGTCATCACATAAATATTTAGAACTTTTGTATTATGCTTTTGAGTTTTTACCTTGGGGGTAGTACACAAATATTTATTTCAAATTAACAAGTTCAGCCTTGAAGCTGACTTGAAACAAAAACATATGAATAGTGCTGACATTTTTGAGCTGTTATGACTAAGTATTTTTACAGGTGTAAATGTTAAACAATGTGAATTAAAGCGAAGGCTATCAGAAAAACAGGAATAAAACAAGGATTTGAGATTTGTGTGTGATCTTCATGTGATCTGTCTGTTGTTTAGGCTGATAAGCACATGTAAACAGTATTACACTTTTGTCAAGATGCATTTTGTTTCCTTTCAGCGTTGAGCATTTTGCCAAACTGTACAGCGAAAAGATTGGAATCAAGCCTGCTGTACTTCTGAAGACTTTATGGGGAGACTATTATCTAAATACAAAAACAAAGAAGATAATGAAAGGTGATCAGGTAGGGAGGTTGTCAGAAATACTACCGTTTTTTTTGTTTGGGTTTGGGGTTGGGGTTTTTTTAGTATTTTCCTCATAGTGTATTCTGAAAATTGACCTCATACCTTTTCACTCAACATCAAAGTATAAAGTCACTAGGATAGCCTTGCATCAGCCCTTGGAGAAGAAAACATTCCAAAACTGGCCATTCAGAAGCTACATGGAGGAAATCTTCATCTAGCAGTGCTCACAGTTGCTCTTAAATATCTCTGTTCACAAAATAAGGGACATTCCAGCTTCAAGGACTCAGCACAGAGCAAAACACACAAAACGAATTGAAGACTAGCATTGTAGAAACCAGAGTAGTGAATGGGTCTCTGTCTTGTATGAGAAATCTTCAACAGCTAGGGATATTCATGTTTAGCTTAGAATTTAGAAAGTCTTTTTTTGCCTTCGTGAGATCCTGTTGAATGCTATACCAAAACTCAGGCCTGAAAAATACAATTCTTTTGCATTGAGCATTCCCACCACTGAAAGTTAAGGGGAAAGAGGGGTTTCCCTATTTTCATTTAATGAAACATTTTGTGTTTGTGTAGATGACAATTAATATTTGTGAAAAGGGTGATAATTAGGCTCAAGGTAGACATGTTCTGTATTTATCAAGCTCTTTTTCTGAACTGAAACAGTTGTCCTTCAACTTTAAATTTCATGTTTATTTTTTGCCTTATACCATTCTTATAAGACAGATCTTGTATAATAACAGGTAACTCTTCATTTTGAATAAAAGTTTTTCATGCTCCTTATGGAAATGGTCAGTTAAAAATGCAATCTTAAGCCTAGTGTGAAAATGAGGAATTGCTGGTAATTAGCTGTATGTTTATGTTCTACCAGTCAAAAGGAAAGAAACCTTTGTTTGTGCAGTTGGTGCTGGACAACATATGGAGCCTGTACGAAGCTGTTATGAAAAGGTGAGAAGATCTATAAAGTTACCATGGAATCTCTTTCCATGTGCTGTGCTGATTTTTGAAATACTCGAACAAGAAATGTTGTAGATGCTTGTTGTGTGTTGCTGCTGTGGTTTTTTTAATCTATTTATTCTTTTCCTTATAGAGACAAAGAAAAAATTGAAAAGATAGTCACCTCCTTGGGATTGAAAATTGGTGCACGGGAGTCACGGCATGCAGACCCTAAAGTTCACCTTAATGCCATTTGTAGCCAATGGCTACCAATATCTGATGCAGTCCTCTGTATCCTTAAGGAAGATACTACTTTTTGTTCTATTGGCAGTTCTCAGACTTCAAAGAGTGCTCATGTATTTCGATGTGTGGTATGATTTGTTGTCTTTTTTCATGTCTGTGCCTATGCTAGCTGGACCTGTTTTCTCACTTGTCATATTAAGTTACATATCTTAGACAATTTGTAGACAATTAGCCTTACATTTCTACCCACTTTGTGCTTTTGCACACATTCTTTTGTTAGGAAAATGTTATGAAACTGGAGGTAGTGTTAACAATCTACTTTCAATATGTAGTTTAATATACACATTTTGGTGTTCTTCCTGAAGGATAAGCCAATCTCCTTTTTATAATAGTATCTTAGCTCTTCTGTCTGTGACATTCTGTAAGTATCTGGTGTTAAATTTTAGGCATAATCCAAGATCAGCCTTTCCTCTTTGTCTGCTCTGTAGATGGCTTCTCATTGTTTATAATACAATACATATTATAGTAGGTATGCAGAAATTATTGATGTATAAATACTAATTAGTTATGTAACTCTTGCGCCAGTTGCACTATTCTCAGTTTCCCAGTTGCACATAGGGTGAGCCATTCCTACAACTATCCATCCTGCCTTGATTAAATGCCAGAAGTTGTTGCTGACTTGATAGGGAGCTGTATGCACTGTAACAAACAGCTGAATTTTAGCTATCTGTAGTTGCAGGCAGTTAGTGCATAAGGTTGATTTAAAGAAACAAACACTGAAAGCATCTATTTTCCTTTTATTTGCATTCTGTAAGGAAATATGAATATATGTCCTTAGCAATGTGTTTTAGCCATGGTGTGTAATAAACTTCCCAGTCCTCTTGACATCACTGCAGAGAGAGTGGAAAAGCTGATGTGTGTTGGAGCTAGAACATTTGATTCTTTGCCACCAGAAACTCAGGAACTGAAAAGTGGTGAGTAGGTGTTCTCCCATTAATATGAAGGTTGTTTCTGTCTTGGTGGTTTTATTTGTCTTTGGATCATAAGATGTATAATAATCTCTACTTAGATTTATAGTTATTTTACTTGTAGTAGCTTTGTTGATATTTGTCAGTGACATGTCATAGTATTATGTCTTATTTTTATGGCCATACATTTTTCCTCAATCCCATATATTCGTGGTTTATAGACAACTCAAGCTGCAAGTGATGAAAAGTCAAAGATGCTGACACTGGGGAATTTGGAAGGATATGAAGTTAATATTTGTTTTCAGTTCTAAATGGTATAATGTAATTGAGAATTGAATATTTTACCAACTTCTATATTAAAATCATTAATTTTTAGCCAGTAGGGGTTTGAATTTGGATTTCATTTTTACAAGTGTATTGATTAACTAGGCCCAGCTTTTGGTAATTTAAAATAAAAAACATTTTCTGTTGAATGTATTGCTAAGTAGTTTGTCTGCTGAAAAGAAGTTAGTAAGATATAGCTTAGCTGTTACTATTAACAGTGTCACTAAGTATTTCTTCAACATTTCTGTAGCTGAAGGTATAACTTGATTTCTTAGTTATTTCATAGTATTCCAGAATGATAAAAGATTAGCCAGTAAAATCAAGAGCTGGAAGACTTCAAAGGCAACAAATATATTTTCTTACCCAGAGTGTAAAGAATGTTCCCAAACGATCTTTTCAGATAGGTTTGCAGGGGACAAATATGTCTTATATGTATGGTTTTGTTGCTCTGCAAGCATTCTTTCAAACAGAGCAGACTATAGCAGAATACCATTTTGTTGCAAGGTAGTAAATGTCCTCTGATATTTCAAGAGGTAGTTTAGTACAATTTACAAGAGGATACTATTCTTAAGCTGGTAACAGCTGAAAACATTGCTGAACCTTGTATGTGTAGTGAAAGGTATTTATAGAACAATGTGTTGAAAAGAGCTTCAAGAAATCTCAAGGGATGACATATCAAATGTCAATTTAGGATGAGATATGAATGTCAAATTGACAGGCTGTTAGGAATTGTTTCCTGGAGATGAGGCAACTGATATTTTCATCCCTTACTGAACATTTACAAACACTGTATTCTGCAAATAGTATTCAATACTGATCAGTGTAAATTAGAAGAAATCTGCTGCTGTAAACTTGGATCTTACTGCTCTTGGTTTTGAAAAAGTAGGATACTTCACATTTAGTGAATATTTTGCTAATTTTTAGTAATTGTCTTGTACATTGTTTGCCTAAACACTTTACAATATAGTCTTTTTGTGTATCATATAAAAGGGAGAAATGTAGATGAGAATTTATTTTCTGTGTTAGAAGTTTTTAATGGTATTGTGTCTTTTTTGGATTTTATAATGTGTTACAAGTTGGATGAAAAATACAGTTCATGGGAATTTCCTAAGTATTGAGTGAGTTTTGTGTGAATCTTTCATCCTTTGAGGAATATCCTTGCAGTTAAGTTGTTATGATTTCATGAAGACATGAACATCTGGACATTTGCAAAACTTTCTCCTTTAGTTTGAAAGGAGGGAGAATACTTTGAGGTACTGAATAAATAGCTCGATCTTAATGCTGAACTGCTCTCTATTCTTAATTTTATTCTTAATTTTAATCTAAACCAACCTATGAAGTCAACTTTAAATACCAAAACAGTGTGTTTAGTTGGAGTAAATGTAGTTTGTTATGAAGAGTTCTATTTTTACAGTTTTGCTCATTTCATTTTATTGTGAAACAGACTTGAAGATTATGGACAATGTTATCAAATAATTAGTCTAGAGTTATTTCTACTTTTCCTGTTAATTTGTCTTCAACGCACTATCCATTGAAATAATAAATAGACAGCAATTTCTAGAAAATTCATGGAAAGCCATAATTCTGTCCATAATGTTGGGTAAAAATTGTGCAAATAACTTTCTTTTATGTTTATTCAGCTTTTATGAAATGCAGTAGTGAAGCAACAGCCCCTGTTATTGTCTTTGTTTCCAAAATGTTTGCTGTTGATGCAAAGGCATTACCACACAATAAACCAAGGTAAGAAAATGTAACATTTAACTTTCTGATCTACATTAGATACTTATAGGAAAAAAAAGTCACGTTTCAGCAGGAGAGATGGGTTCAAGATAATTTGTTTAGTCATATTCATATTACACTATACAATTTTACACTAATACAATTTTTACCAATATCTTAGGTTTTCCACACACTTTCTAGATTTGCTTTATTTTTTTCTTACCGTGCTTGTCTGTGAATCTTCTACCAAAAATCTTTCTTGCCACAAGTTTGAATTCAGGGAGAAGATGCATTGCACTGATGGATTGACCAGACACTAGATGGTGCAGTTTTATTTTGGTTTCTGTCTTTAAATGTATTTGAGACGAGCTCTTGCTCAGGTACTGATGTAGTACAGCAGTGCCATTCCTGCATTGTCTGTTTTCCTGTATATCAGTTTTCACTTATCAGAGAAGACTGCACTGAGGCCAAAACCTTCTGGCTGTTCCATCACTGATAATGAGCTGTTCTTTTATTTGTTGGGAGGATCAAGATTCATTGATGTGATGAGGATGTAACAGAGGCAAAGGTGGCTTTTACATACACCAGACACAGAGAGTCTTGGACTTACTTTCAGGGTGTTAGTCTAAAATTTAGAAAAGGAAAAGCTAGCCCTACTGCAAGTCCTGTTTTGTGACTACAACTTAGGATTTCAAGCAAAAGACGGTTTATGAGAAATTCTCACTTTCCCAGGACTGATGGATAACTCTTATCTATTTTCATCCTGTGTCATTTGATTACGAGCACTCTGCCTCATGGATAAAATCTCCTTCCCTATTTCCTCTGATATTCATCATGCATTTTTCTTGGTGGGCTTTTTTTTTTATTCTTAGTCATCCCCCTTAAGGTTTCACATTTACTAATTTAAGAAGGTTAATACATGTTAAGTGTTCCATTTACATGTTAATTTTGTGTATTCTGATGTTTGACTTCTGGACCTATTTGTTAGGTTATTTGCATGGCAGGGAGTATTTTTGAATGTGTTAAAGCATGTAAAAAATATGATATTTTTCTTTAATTAATTAATTTATTTATTTACTCCTTTATTTATTTGTTTTGCAAGACTTACACTTCTCTACTTCCAGAGGGGAAAAAAAGTAGATCCATGCCACCACTGTCTTTTTCTTTCCTCTTGTAAGGTAGTATTGGGTAATGTTACCTTTTTGTAACTTTCTTAGAAACTGCAAATTGACTTTGCAGTTTTTATAGTTTGTCTTATTTCTGTCACCTGCTTGTAATACTTTTTAAACATAGGTTGGGAAATGCAAAAAAAGTTCTTCTAAGTCCAGTGTGTACAGTAAATTATAACAAAGGTTGGATTTTTAATTAAAAGAACCTCCTTTGAGACTTCTGTTGGCAACTAATATCTCCTAGAAGGTGACTTTTTTGGGTTCTATGGTAAAATTGCTATGTTTTTGATTTTACTGTTTAAATAACAAAGTTTGTCAGCTGTTAAAACACTGGAGTACATGGAAAATTAATTTTTGGTCAGGCCACAACAGCTTGGCAACTTGTATTTATCTTTCTTTGGAAAGATTTGAAATTTAACATTTGTCTGGTACCAGTACATCCCTTAGTTTTTATCGTGTTTTCTAAAGAAACTAGAATTGTGTAAGTTTGTTTTGTCTTCTAATTTATTCTGTCTAAACTTCTGAAATTATTTGCTAATTCCAACCAAATCAGAAAGAGATGAAGACTTTTAAGTCCTGTAAATTTTCTGAAAATTGGTGGTTGGGCAGAGTAGACAAACAAATTAAGACCTCTGTTAAGAGTGTGTAGTATGATCTTCTTTACTCTAATATTAAAATATCTAAAACCGGTAGGAAACAGGGCCATATTGGCTTCTTTTGGGGCTACTTGCTTTATGTAATGAGGCCATGGTTATTTGATGATGCCTGTGGTTATTTATCCTTAAGTATTGCTGTGTGCAGAATTAAGTGTTCATTCAGCATATGCTGTTTCTGTCCT
This sequence comes from Aegotheles bennettii, assembly GCA_013398125.1. Lineage (NCBI taxonomy): Eukaryota > Metazoa > Chordata > Aves > Caprimulgiformes > Aegothelidae > Aegotheles > Aegotheles bennettii. The sequence continues at coordinate 1,073,460 of VZRW01012057.1, forward strand.
TTCTATTAGTGTTTGACATTGAACTACAGTCTAAAGCAGAATTGTTGAGTGTAGGTGTATAAATAAAAGCAGAGCTTGGCATTTAGGTACAGAGTATAAATGTTCCAGTTCTTTCTGAGGTTCAGAATTCTGTCTTTATCTAACCCACTGTAAAAGAGGACTATTCAGTGATTAGTTACGATGCTTTCAAGTAGTTTTAACTGTTGCTATGTGTATTAAATGTACTGAGAAAATACAACTTAGATATCAGAAGTTTGTAATGATGAGGTCCTCTATTAACTTTGTAGAGCTTTATACATAAATGTCATGGTGATGTGAGGCAAATGTCAGCAATAGGAGGCAAACCATTTATGTTACTTAGTCCATCGTAATTACAACCCTGCTGAATAGTGTAAATACACTAAAGAAGTTCCATTTCTACTTCTGAGTGGTAATAAAGAAAAGTTTATTGACCCAATGTACTAAAATTCTATTTCGTGACTGCACTAGGCAATATAAAACCTAGAATACCCTTACCATTTTCCTACAGATAATATGAAAGGTGCTTCTTTCTCCTCAGTCAGCTTGAAATCAGACTTATTTTTTCTCCTAGGTGTCACCATGAAATAGGCATTTTCCCATACAATTCTGCACGAAGTTATAATTGTTTCTTCATTTTGTGGTAACAGCTTGTTTGTATGACTTAAACCAACAGACTGTACTGTACTTCATCTATTTCTTTTCTACTCTTTCCTAAAAACTGTTGGAAAAAATGTAATTCCTGTGATTTTTGTCCAAATTTCAGCTAAAAAGACATTCCATTGTCTTGATCAAAAGAAGAGAACATTTGTAAAGCTCCAAGCTGTAAGAAATTACTATCTTATTGCAAGTAAATTAAATTTTTTTGTTTAAAGGCAATATGACTTTCAGTGAATTCAGTGTGATCTGAACCCATCATCTTCTGTTTTTATTAATAGTTTGTTCTAAATTGTAGTTAGTGCATTAGAAATTAATATGGCGTGAGTCATCTGAACAGCCTGTCAGATTTACAGGTTAATATCTGAGGATGTCATGGTTATGTAATTAATAGAGCAATATATGCTTTTCAAAAATTAAAAACCGTACCTACGGTTATTAAATAAATGTCATTGTAACAGTATATATTTGAATCCACCTGAGACGTTTGGAACTGATCTAAGAGGAGTATGTAGTAATGGATGAAACTTGAATCTCTGGACGTAATTTAGTTTGTGTAGTTGTAAGCTTAAAAAGATAAAAGCATGTAACATTCTGGAAGAGTATTGCTTTGTTTCTTTCTTTCTTGCACGTATAGTATGTGAGATAAATCAAAGGTCAGTATATCAGTCAAGAGTTTTTCAAGGCAGTGTATGAAAGCTTGATATTGATATCTTAGTTTTGTTACATATCTCAGAATGAATGATAGTTGCTATATAATGTAATAATAAGCAGTTATTGACTATTTCCCTTTGCAGGAGCCCTTTGAGATCATCATATGAAATTTGATGTGAATTCTGATTTGGATAACTTTCAGTTGTTCATTTTGTGTATACACACTTATTTCTACTGTGAATTGCTTAGTGCTTTTAGTTGAAATAGGGAAGGTAGGAAATAACCTTGGTAGGTGTACATTAATTTGTGAATGAAAATAGTTCCATAGATGTTAAGCAGTTTTATCAAATAACTAATAAACTTTAGAAGGATTAGGAAGACCACTGGACATACTCCATGTGGAATTGTAGCAAAGAAGCAGCACTTGAGGGAGCTGTCCTTAGGGATGTCTTTGAGTGCCAGATAGTGAGTGGAACAGCAGCTAATGACTTAACTAGAAGTTAATTCTGAAGAGCAGAATCATGAAGACTAATCCAGAAGATTCTCTATAAATTATTTGGATTTAAAGATATTAACAGAAATTGCCCCTTCAGTTTAATGAATTCAAGCACATGTCCATTAGCTCATGGAATTTAAACTGGTAAAAACTTTCTGGAGAGAAAGTACTCTGAGCCACCTCAGAAACATTGTTCGTGGCATGGGTGATGCATCACAGAAGCTTGGTGGTGGTAGTATCAATCTTTTGGAAATCACCTGATGTTCCGACTGTGATGTTTCCTTTTTAAAATGGTCTGAAGGTTAAAAAAGTAAACATAACACTTTCTTTAATAATCAGAGGCCAATTTGTGTGTAGGTTTTTTGTTTTGATTATTCACCATGAAATTTTGAAATGTTCTGGAATGAAGTCTCTCTGATATCATGGAAGGGTAGAAAAGCTGTCATTCAGAGGACTGATTGGATGAAGTTTAGTTGTTGTTCTGTTTGAACTAAATTGAGTTATCCTGGGAGAATGTGTTGAGTAAAGAAGTTTGCAGTAGCTTGCTTACATTACCTGAAATCTGATGCATTTAATCAACAATCTACCAAATGTTAATAGTGTGTATATTATACTCTTTTCCACGTTGTTATTTCCACAGCATTTGTTTACCACATGGTTGTGGTTGAGTTAGTAATCATGTGGTTATCCATCTATGTTAGCTCTATTACTTGTGTATGGTGCCTGGAAGCTGTATTATCTTTCTGGAGGTAGGGAATCTTTTTTTCTTTCTGGTCCAGAATTTTCATTTACTGTTTTTTGTGTGACTGCATGTTCCCAATTTTTCTACCAGTATTATGAGGCTGTAGATCCTTTATTATGGAGTGAAAATAAAGGAAGGGATTAATATGGTAGGGAGAAAGAGGAGGAAATCTTCCTTATGATTTGGGCAGCTTTTGTTCAAAATTGATTTCCCTTCTGATTGGTTTTGCCAACTGGAGAAATTGAATAAATCAGGGTATAGTTTAAAACTGGTTTTGTTCCAGATTCAATGCCTTAAGTGCATTAATCTTGTTCTGTGTTCTGCTTGAGCGTTACAATTGTATATGAGGATTTATTTGACAACATTATCTTTTTGTGGTTTCTAATGATACTACCGGGAGTGACTAATTTTATAGAAATTGATGCTGACAGAAACCAAGATGGAAGTCTACATTGTACCTACTAGCTAAAGTCCCACTCACACTCAGTCTGCTTCATATCAAATTGAGAATATAATTAACTGTGCTTATATGTATTGCAACTGACACCAATGCATTCAGAACTCCAAGGTACCTTCAATATTTGTGATTAGGGCTATCTGACACCTAAATATCCTGATACCTTAAAAAATACAGTGTAAAGGGAAAAAAGCAAACTTCTTTCTTTTACTCTCAGGATTATTTAAACAAAGTATTTTTGGACAATAAAATGTGTTGGAATGCATACATATATCCTCATGTGTATGCTATGCCATCATATATAGACTGCATTTATGACACCCTTGGCTGTCTCATCTGTACTTTCCCTATCAGTCTCTTTCCTCTGGGAATTTTTCAGACATTCCAAACCCTTAAATAACTTTGAACAGCTGCCTTTAGGAAAGAAAAAAAAAATCATCATCAAGTTTTCTTCTCTACCATCTGCTTTGCATTTTGTATTGTCAAGCCTCACTCTCTTTTGCAATAAAATAAACAAAGCAAACAGAAATACCACACTATCCCAAATTTCACCGATGCATATTCTTAATTCTGTCACAATGATTGTTTAAGAAATGATTTTTTTAAAAAGAAAAGAAGTAAAAAAAATTGCTGAGAAATTTGTAGTGGCAATTTTTTCTTTCCTTTGCCTTTTCTATAATACGTAATGTGTCTGAGTTCTGAAAGTCTGTGCTTCAAATTCTGACAGTTTATCCTGAGAGCCTCTCTTAGGTAATTTTTAGAGAGATTTTTAACTTATGTATAGTTCTTTTCCTCTTTTGAGTTGAGGTAAGCATGGTAACTGCTCAGTGATTTCCTCAAGTACTAAAAATAATTTTGCTAAAATGAAGGGTCTCATTAAGCATTTTTCATATTAAGTCTCTTGCAGAATGTGTTGTATGCAGAAAAGCATCCATATCATGACACTAAGCAAAATCTTGCTGGCAGTGAACCGGTCCCGGCCCCGTAATCTGTTCATGGCTTTCTGCCCCTAATTAATCCAGTCAGGCAGAGGAAGAGTTTGCTAATTTAGCTGACTTAAAATATGTAGTATCATGGGGACAAAATACATTCTGCATAACTGTTACTTATGCTAAATACAGTATTCTAATTATTGTGTTTTAATTTATTTTAAAATAAATGACGTTTCCAAATATTGGTGTTCTAAAATACATTGCAGGCCTTTAACTCAAGAAGAAATAGCTCATCGGCGTGAACTTGCGAAACGAAGGCATGCAGAAAAATTGGCAGCAAATCAAGGAAAGGAGCTGTCAGAAAAGCCCCCAACTGAAAATTCATCTGAAGTAACTGGGAACACTGGTGATACAAAAGGTATGTAATGCCCTGCTGTCTGTTTTTCTCACAAGGCATTTAATAGTAGTGTCTAGGTGTTGTCAGAGGGCTGTGTACCTTACAAAGAATCATCCACGTGCCAGTCCAGTCAATAGATGGAACTGAACAAAGAGTGGGGGGAGATTTGTAAGCTGATAGTTCATAAATGCTGGTACAGCGCCATGGATACCTGTTCCTGTAGCCTGAGAATGGGTTTGTTCTCAGTAGTTTGAGTCAGGGAAGATAGATAATTCTTGAAGGAGATGCTCTGCTAAAAAATGAAATAGTTTTCACTTTAAGTAGAAAGGTATGGTGATGGACTTTTGCCCTTACATATGGGGTAGAAAGGTTCAGGTTTGTTAAGCTTACTTCTAGGACCTTCTTATGGACTTGTTAGTAGCATACTTCTGCCAGTATAAACTTTAATTCCTTTAGGCTTTTATGAGAATAACTTCCATTACAAAAAAAGCCCCAAGCCACCCTAGTAATAAATTGGTACAAAAGCAGTGTGTGAACAACAGGACTGCATTATGAGTTACAATGAGGCATTCTTGCCGTCCTTTAATGTGTCACCATATGTGATAGGATAATATGTAATTGATTATTTTCTTTCTTCAGATGATGAGGCAGAAACTGCTTTTATACTTCATATATTTTTCTGACTTTGATTAGGTGAAGAGCAGCAGCTCACTGGTCAAGTAGAGATCATGACCTCAAAGGCAGTGAAACAGGAAGCAGACAACAAGGAGTCTTTCATTGCTTTTGCTAGAGTGTTCAGTGGCGTGGTGCGAAGAGGGCAAAAGATCTTTGTTTTAGGACCAAAATATGATCCTGCTGAGTCTTTGCATAAGGTAAGAGGTGACAGTGAAATGCTACCATAACTTGGGATTCTTTTGGAACACTGATGTCTTGACTTTTTACACATTGCTCACTCAAAAAATAAAAAAAAAGTTCAGGTAAGAAATTCCAAGAAGTATCAAAGTAATTTAGGTAATTGTGGTAATAGCTGATTGTGTCCCTAAGTTCATCATAAACCTTAACATTTCCAAAAGAGTTTAGCTAACAAATCCAGTATGTGCATGCGTTGATACAAAGAAAACTTGTGAAGGGAAAAACAGTGCTTCTGAGGAACAGGAAAGTGCATAATAGTATTGAAAAAAATGGTGTTAAATGTTTTGAGATTGTGATCATAGAAGTTCATTACTTTAAAACATTTGTTTTATCAGTGACAATGAAAAGTGAGCTAGGAGTAGTATGCACTTAAAAATTACCAAATAAAGCATTATTTTTTATTTTCTTTGGTAACATTTGCTCATTTGCCACAAAGACTGGATTTTTGGAAGGGGAGAAAAATCGGTTTTTAATATTTAACTTTTGAAATTAGAACACTTTCGCATTTATTTCTTAGCTTTGGGATGCAAGGAGGTTTTGAGGAAGAAGTTTGCACTGGTACTAAATGATAAAATATCCTTGTTTTAATCCATGTAGCTTTCATCCCAGTGTTCTGCTACAGAAGGTGTGCCATTAGTACCTCATATGGCTTGCTGTACATTGGAGAATCTCTACTTGCTTATGGGAAGAGAACTTGAGGATCTTGAAGAAGTGCCTGCAGGAAATGTGCTGGGTGAGATATAACTAGTATTTAATTTCCTAGAGCTTGAATCCTTATAATTGAAAATCACCGAAATTGTTTTGATGTGATTAATAATAAGAAAACTTCCATAAATCCACAAATGTTTTTAGGTATGTTGTCCATGCAAAAAATGAAGGCACTCTAATTATAGTGTGATTTCTGTGAATTTCGAATTGTGAGAAGGGAAGTGATGCAGGAATAGGAGAACACTAGGGGTTAAACTAGCCTTATTTACTGTTATCCTCAGGTTGGAGTATAGCCAGGTAGGTATTTCTGCCAGGAATTGCCGAAGGCAGCAGTAATGTCTCATATTTTATAAATTGCAAGGATTATAAATAATATTGTTCTAATAGTGGAAACTCTGTAATATGACTTCTCTGGTGATGCAGGTAATTGTAGTTTTATGGGTCTGCTTGAACTATGGTGCTAAAAACAATTTCTTCTATGGTTGTGGCAAATTTTGAACTTTCTCCATGGACAAGGTTCTAAGTGGTAAGTATCCTAATCATTGAGTTGTGCTCTTTTGTGCCAGATGCTGAGCTGCTTTGCTGTAGGGTATGAATAGTGTTCTTTGCTGGTTTTGTCCTTCATTTGTCTTTTTTTAATATCAAAGCCGGTGTTTAGAATTTAGAAAGTGTAAACTTTAAAAGTTGTTTAGTTCTTTATTTTTTTTTATTTGTGAATGAAAATGTACCAACTACAGCAAAACAAGATATTTTTTTTTAACAAATCTTTTTTTAATGTTATTTTGTTAATGGAAGCTGGGGGGAAGTGGTATTTATGATGTCATTTCATGAATGAAAAATGTTGCTTCTTTAGGTGGGAAAACAATAACTTAAATTGAAACAGTGTTGAAAATTCCACAAAAGAGATAACCAAAACAATTTAAAACTTGACTGTAGTAATGTTTCTATATTAAAAATATTTAATTAAATCCAAGACTACCTTTGTCACACCAGTAAGTGTTTTGAAGCATTAATAAGTCTATATTGTGGGGACAGTTGATTTGCTTATTCCCATTCAAGAATCTCTCTTTTTATATGTATCTGTGTTTATATACATGTGTAGGTATTTATTTGTTTATTTAAACCAGGCAAAAGAAAAGTACAAGTACAGGAAAAGCATAATTTTATAACACTTGTTCTGATACTTTTTTGTGGTTGAAGATGGTAAGAAGAACAAAAAAAAAAAAGTAATTTGGGCACATAAGTAACATAAGTAAAGATTGAGCAAGTGAGCAAGTGCATGCCCTCCAGATGCACATAACAGCTTCCTTTTCCCCCACTTTGTTATTTTTCTTGTTGCTTTCCTGTAATTGAAGGCAAAATGCCTTTTTGTTCTATGCAGGAAAAAAAAGGGAGGGTTTAATAATGAAAACAGTTGTTGGAGTCAGTGTAAAAATGTCTTTTAAACAGGCAAAAAGAGGTAGTGGTTTTTTGTGATGGTATCATGCACAGATGAAAGTCCTGAGATTCCCATGCTGCGTATTAATTCTTATTTTTAATCAAACGCTAATGTAAAAACCAAAGAACTTGTTTCTGAACACACTGATTTAGATACCTGTGTAAGTACAAACATGTTTAAGTACTTGTATAAGTGAATAGTGTTGTGGGGTTCTTTTTAAACTTGGCTCAGTGTTGTGTTTTTCTGAATAAATAATTGAAGGATCATGAAGTGATATGTTTTTGTTAATTAGAATAAAATTTATCTCAAAGCTCATGCACTCATGCATGCACACACACGAGTTCAGAATAACATGCATCTTAAAATTGACACGTATACTGCTTTTCGTGTTTGCTAGCATACAAAACCCAGATTTTTTTTAGAGCTGCCTATAGGATTATTTAAATGCTTTTTGTGTTTAGTTGAATACTGTCATAAGCACAGTTATTCCCTTACCATTAGATCTGTAGTGCTTTAGTGTAGTGCTCATAGGAGGCTAGATGATTTCCTGAATATTACCAAATGCAGTTAGCTATGTGAATATCAAGTGTTCTACCAAATTAAGAACATTTGTTTCTTTAACTTAACAAATGGCGTAGTTAAAAGCAGGAATCTAGAAGTCACTCCTGTTGCCAGCTTACTATGAACTGACTTCCTACATGACAGGCTGTTGTGTACCTTGGTTTTTCCATGTCTAAAATGCTTGTTTTCCCATACAATGTTATTTCATGTCTTACTTATTTATGAAGCACTTACAGGATTCTTGACGTGTAAACAATATGACATGGGAAATACTTCTGGATTTTTCTTGTACCTTTCTGAAGATAGATATCATACAGCTGCAGTTAGCGTGAAGAGCTAATATGAAGTAGTATAGCTAACCTCATTACAAGGTGTCTAACAAGCATTTTATTCCCTCAGGACTTCATCGAACAGTTTAGGAGCTTTTAGTAAGCAGCCTCTGTTAAGAGCAAAGAGCAGCTGCAACAGCGATGCCATTTCAAAGGGCCAGAATGGCTTTCTAGGACTGATGCCAACTAGCAAGCATTACCACCTTCTATGAAAGCCCTAGGAACAGTCCTGCTGTTGCACCAGCCTTTTATTTCTGTGCAAACATTTGGTGGGCTAATTTCACTCCCTGAATCAGTAATGTCATTATTTAAAAAAAAAAAGCCAGCTTGAAGTGATTCCAGCTGCATGGGCTGTCTCGTGTCTGCATACTATGATCAGTGAACACGGGAGGGCAGTCTTTCTCAAGAATGTTACTGAAATTAGCCAAAAATAGTGAATGAAACAAAGAAAACTCAAACCTTTGTCTTCAGTTTTGGAATACTTAGTTTTTATTGATGTTATCTTATAACCCCAATAAAATAACCTTGCGTTTTTAACTAGTTTATAGTAATCCATCATTATTCAGGAAGAGGTATATAATTGCATGGATTTTATTAATGCATGTTTTATCCCTGTGAACTGTTGGATTTACCTGACATCATTGTATCTATATTAATTTCCAACCCAATTAATGTTTTATGAATGGTTTAATTGTTGAAAAAATTAAATACGTTCAAGTTGTTTCTTCGAGCTGAGGGCATAATAGTTAATCTGCTGTTTGGCCTCTTTCAGTACTGGAAACTGAAACCATTTTCTTAACTCTGTTTTTGCTGTAGTGGACTTAGTCCCTTTGTAGTTACTGCCCTTTGCTGTGTGTGGTTCCAACAAGCAGGTTGAGTAATTTGTATTGCTTATTGGGCAACTACCATTTCTGCTCCTTCGTTTGTGATTCCATTTCAGGGGATTTGACTTGACAAACTTTATTGAAAAAACAAAAACAAACAGTGGTTCATTACCTTGTTTTCAAAGAATTGTTTTTAAAGAATCTAAATTGCTTTCTGAGTAGCTGTATTTTCTGTTTTTCTGACTGTAGTTTCTTAAGTGTATAAAAGGAAATAATAAATGTAGTGATTCTTTCTGAAGAAAACCACTTCTGAATTCTCTAGTGCTTCTGGAATGTTCTCTGCTCTAATTTTCAGGAGTTTATTATGAGAGCTTAAAAATGTGTTTAGTCTTGCCACTGGAGTACAAGGGCTTTTTAATAATATTTAAAAATAAGTTTTTTTCAGCTAAAGTCATAATACATACATCTCGCCAAAAACACCTTTTAAGTTTGCCCTTGACTAACTGCAGCTGGATTATATGTGCAAAAATTCAAATAATTAAATGTTGAAGAAAAGAGAGAATGCGATGAAGCATTCTGTATCAGTTTTAAAGCAATTTCTAGTTATTATAATTTGTAAAATTTGAGCTTTCATGTAAATGAAAATTAGATTTCAAAATAATCTTCCAAATGTGAGGCAAGCACTCCTGATTCTTTGGGGTTTGTACACAGACAGATACTTGCTGATGCTTGAGGTTTCCCAAATAGCACCAGAAGGAAAACTGCCCAGACTTGTCAGCATTCATTGTTGCTACTTATATGCCTGTGGGCAGCAGTGGGACTAACAAGAATCAAGACAATTTCATACCATTGCTGCTTGATGAAACTCACAGCACAGCAGCAGGCATGTGCTCTGCAGCTACTTAATAGAAAAGATGTAGAAATAGGCTGGAAAGAGGGCTTGAGGTGCAGGCAGTCATCTCTGTTTATCACCCCTGTGTTTGCTTCAGAAGTGAATTTTTGCCTTGGGACTTCAAATTTATTAGATGCCTATTATTACACTAATATGTATTGATCAGAATTCAGGGACAGTTTTAAAGGAGACTGACTCCTTTTCCTCGTGTGGGGTAGAGAATTGACTTATGTAGTCATTACCTCTGGTCAGATGTTACTCAGCTGGCTTATCTCCAAAATTTCCATATCTTCTGTGTGAGTACTTGGTTGGGTGTGATTTTTCAAGTCTTTAAAATGAGAGGGTAGGGATTTTCCCAGTATTTTTTAGTCAGCATCTATGTATTATTTTTAGTCTCTATGAAACTGAGTATGTCCATGTATAAATAAAAGCAGAACAGTTATCTACAGAAATAGCCATATTTATTACTTTGCTAATGAACCTCTTATTTTTTCCAACACTGTAAGAGAACAAGAGTGTTAAAGTAGTTAGTATCACCAATGTAAAATGGTAATAGAAGTCTTATGGTGAAGTTTTGAGATGATTGGCTGAGCTCACATCCTTAATGTTGCATTTGGGATTTTTTCCAGCATACAGAGATACATCACTGATTTTGGGAAATTACCTCACATTTTCGTTTGAAGAGCTGAAAGCTAGAAACTCCCTCAATCTGCTTATAAAAATTACTTGGAGCATGCTTTTGTGTTTGGTGTTTTGTATTTTTTTAAACCAGAATCCTCTTTAAAACTAAAATGTTGGTGTTGTTTAGTAGGTGGCAGTTTATAGTATAGCTGTGTGCTCTCTCCTTTCTTATGATGTGGTTCCAATAGGAACGATCTAACTTGCCTTGATCGTTTGAAAATCTCTAAAGAGATTTAAGTATCAATAACTAAATGAGGATCTATGATAGATGAACCAAAGTGACTTCAGTTTCATATTCAAGTTGTCAGAACTCCATTTTTAAAAATATCCTGCCTGTTAGTGCTGCTAGGAAATATTGTATGAAGAAGTGGGAGCCATCAGTTCAGTCATGAACTTGGACATTGGGGCACTGGAGTAAATGGCTGAGAGATTCGGCAAATGTGCCTGATTTGAGGAATTGGTGTTTAAAGTTCAGTCTTCAACCAAAACTTAAATTACCTGATTTAGCAAGGATCTGTATTTAGGCTGTATAATTGAACCTTTTATCCCTCTGTACAGAATGGTTTCTGAATGAAACACACTGGAGAATTCCCTTTGCAGAAGTAGTTTCCTGTAGAACTCAAACTTTCAGAAAGCTATTTTAAAGGAACACTTCCTTTGTTTAATGTGGCTGTGTATTCTCTGAAATTCAAACTGAGAACATGCAGTGTAGTTTCAGGAATAGGTACAAACTAATTGCTTTAGGCACAAATGACTTTGAAAATATATGTCTTATTACATGTAAATTCATGTATAGAAATTCAGACATTGAAAAGACATCATAAATCAAATCTGTTTAGGAATGTGTGCAATTACCAATGCAGAAAAGAAGTCTTATTCTTAAAGGATTTTAAGTTTTCCAATGTTATTTATGGAAAATACATCTTTCATGGTACTGTGATGGTGGACTTGAGTTAGATAGTGGCATTTTTGAAAAGAAGTGTGTGCCTTAATCAGCTGGTGGCTATTGCTTTAGCTGTTCTGGTCAGATAAAGTTAATTTTCTATCAGATGAATTAAGTTTCTCAGCTTCATTGTAAAGGTAGTCAATTAATGTACTAAAAGGTGATTGTGAAATGTAGATATTTGTCATAGTATCAACTCATCTGTCTTTGGGACAGATAAGTAAATAAAAATGGAACTAAAATACTGTCTCATAGGGATCTTTTAGGCTAGACTTTTACTTAAGTGTGGGATTGCAAAGACATTGAAGGGTGTAAAAAAAAAACCACATTACATAGTGAAATTATATTTTTGATAATCTTTGTTTTCTGTATCTTAGAGGTATATTTTAGATGTGTGTGCATATCTGTTTTGTGACAGTTTCTCTCTTGCCAGGCCTCATACACAGTGCTGCTTCTTTATCCCTTTGCAGTCTCAATCAGGACAATGTGCTTTTCCCAATAACACTAACTACCTGCCAAGATAGTCAAACTAATGATACAAAATACTTTCATTTCTGATGTTTATCAATGCTGAAATATACTGTGTGTAACTTGGAGGGGGGGAGAAGAAACTTGGATCTAGAAATTACAGTTGTTGTCTCAAAATGTTATTCTCTCTATGCCCTGTTGGAGGCAGTGAATGAGTGGTGGATGAAGTTAGTTTTTCTAGGCAGTGTAGGTTTTGTTGGTTGAATCTGGTTTGTCACTATTTTTCCATCGTTCTCAGCTTCTGAGTAATTTCTCTTAAGCGTTACGTTTTTCAGCTTTAGTACATCAGGAAGTTGTTCTCTGCATATGTGGTTTTTAGCAATAGAAAACTTGTAATTCTCTCGAATTTGTAATGTTCTCTATTTCTTTCTCTAGAATCTCTTTTACGAGGTTATGCAAAATTGAAACTCCTTTAGATAACTTTGATTGAATAGGGCTCTTTCCCATCTTTATATTTGAAACAAATATGCTGTGAACAAAGCATTTCTGAAGAAAAAAATCTGGTGGTTTTCTTTGTTTTTCACTGAGTTTCAGTTTCTCATGACGCATGCACAACTGTCTGATAAGGATTATATTTTAAGTTGAATATCAAATGATCTCATCATTCAGAGTATCTGAATTATGATGATGATGCTGATTCCTTGATATATTAGGGTAGTTAGAAGATTGTCATGTAATTTCCCATGTGTTTCTTTACTAGAAATGGAAATAGGAACCAGGTAACTTGTTTTATCCTTTTAAACTGTTTTCTTAATCCCATTTAATGTGAAGCCAGAGGGCACTGTTTTTCATACAACACAAAAATGTGTAGCTGTTTCAATTTTGGGTAGGTCTCACAAGGATTCACAGCACTGTCAGTGTAGTGAGAACTTTGGATTATGGTTTATAATGTGCATTTCTTCATGCAGAAAATCTACAAATGTTTACATTTGTACAAAATTGTTTACATTGTACAAAATTTCATAGAGTGTTCTGAAAGAAAAAAAATTGCAATCAGTGTGGTGCCTACTTATTAGCTCAATCAGAAATAATGCCCTGGTTTCGGGGACAGTGTAGTGTTGAGTAAAGCCACTGTCATGAAAATACCTTGTTTAGCTTCTTTTTTTTTCTTTGATACTTACTTTGTTCTGAGAAAAGGCACTGTTCTATATGAAAAAGGGAAGGGAAAATTCTCCTCTCTAAATGTTTCTTTAACTGTGATGGCTACACTGATTGCCTTCTGCACAGAGTAATAGCCAGGCTGTAGGAATTAGGCAGGAACCTCCCTCAGCTGTCTTTGGAGTGTTAACGTGGCTCTGAAATTTACCCTTTTTTCCTGAAGCACTCCACCCCAAATCTTAGTGTTAATCTCCTGTTTTCTTTTTGGATTCCACCTTTCTCTGTGCTTTTCCATCTGTTACTCTACCTCAGCTTTATATTTTGATTACCTTAGTTTTACCACGTCAATAAAGTAAGACTATTTGAGAATATTTTAGTTAACCACAACCTAAGCAAATGAAAAAGCTCTTCTTCTAACTGGCACTGTTTATGCAATATAAACCACTAATCCATGGGGGCAGTTTGTTTGAATGTGTTTTAAATTCCTGCTGGAGCACTTCCTAATCTTAGCCAGGCCTTCTGTGTAATGGAGAGAGGAGCAAGATACACACTTTCACACCCACATGTGAAGAAGTGTTTGTCTTACAGTGTAATAGGCCTAGTGCCTGTAATATACAGCATTTTTGAAATAAATACCATCTGTGGTTGTGAAATGCCTCTACTTCTGCATTTGAACTAGCCACAAAAGTCTTCTAATGCTCTGTATGTTTCTCTTTTGCTTCTATTGTCTGTTGTTACCAATGTTTCTTCAAGGAGTTCAGAAAAAGCAAAGAGAGGGTTGCAATGAGGGCATGAGAGTCTGAGTGAGGAAGACCAGTTTGGAATTAATTCTGCACACAACCCCACTGAACATGGACACAGTTGCAGAGAATTGAAATCTTGTGTAAGAAATGGGGAGGTTACAAAGTCAAGAGATTGTTAACAAAGGCTATGCTTTTGTGAGTTATTTTCTAAATATTTTCCTGAGATTTTCATGCTTCACATTAAATTGCAAAAGTGTTGTGAGGGTTGTTTGGCCTGTATCAGGGTGTGTGAGTCATGAAGTTGGCTTTGTCTGGCTTGTGAACTGTGGGGGGGAATTAAGGCAGAGCTATATTTAGGAGTATCAACTGATGTCAAACTGTGGAGCACTGCTAAACAACAGTGTTAAAGGGGCAGCACTGGATAGAGTAGGCTCAAAGTTTAGATGGTTTGTACTGGTTTATAATTTAGTAAATAATAGGAATAGCTGTTATTTACTAGAAATATTCTTCTGCAGAGATTACAAGCCAAGCAGTGTGAGTTTCAACTCCATTTATACTTATCTAGTATAGCTGTTCCAATTTCATTGTCAAAACTGTATGAATTGAGAATAACGAGCATAGGTAAAACTTCAAGTTTCATCTTACAGGTTTCAGAATCTGAATTTATAAGAATTTATTATTTATGAAGAATTGTCTAATTCCAGTTATAGGTAGATAAGGTTAATGTTTGAGGAACTGTTACCATTGAATTTTTGTCTTAAGATTCAGAGCAGCTGCTGACTTTACTTGATTGTATTTTGAAATTTTGGCATTGGTATGTGGAGCCAAATTTAGATAACCTGTTTGCATCTAATTAAGACTAAAAAAAAAAGTTTGTTTCCTAACATTTCTTATTTCTTACTTCCCAGTTCTCTCCAGCGAGTTCTGTTACGTATTTGCACAAAATTCAAGCCAGTGATTTTAAAAAATGAGAGGCTCCATTTTCCAAGGGTGCTTTTCTGTCATAACTGTCACAGACTCTAGCTGGTGTTTTTTGTGAGGTTTTGCATTTGGTAACCTTCTTTGTGCAGGCTTGTTTTGGTAGATAATTCACCTAATTTGGTAGTGAGCCTTTTATATTGCCATCTTTGTTTCTGGGCCTGTTTGTGTGGAGACAGTAAGATCGCAAGAGGAAAATTGCAATGAATTTAAGGATTCCAGCTGAGATACGAGTGAAAGCTTTTCCTTACAGAATGGAGAGATTTCTGTAATCTTAGTGAATTTGAAGCGGGCAGGTTTTTCAAAGACACTTTGTGTTGGTTTAAGCACATTATTGTTGACTTGAATGTAAGCAGATCTGAGCCAAGGCAATGGACTGGTGGGGAAATAGCCACACTTGGAATGTGTAAATTATACAGTTGTTTAAGTTAATGTATGGGAGATAATTCAGTTTAACTGTTACTGTCATTTTAAGCTTCATTGTCTAAAGTATTGTCATTGCCAACTTTGATAGAAGTCTGTTTCAGTGACTAATTATATTTCTGAAATATAGTATTGAGAAACAAACGTTCATTCAAATATTTGCTGTTTTCCAAGTGCCATATGTTAAGATTGGTACAAGTCATGCTTTATGCAGTATTAAAGGACTGAGTCAACCACTGTGAGTTGCATGACTGCAAACCCGTTAATCTAAATGAAAATGCAAACCTGCTGGTAGTTCTTGTTACATCAGTTACTGCACTGGCACATCAGTAAAGACCTTCAAACAGATTCCCCCCTCTTTAGGCAGTTAAAGCTGTTGAGGACTAGGAAGTTGTAAGCACGTGGGATGAATTCTTAAAGACAGCCTACATGGTTCATTGATGCAAAGAGCTGCGTGTTGAAAAGCTTTCAAAATGGGATCTAAAAAGTATGGAATCTTGGTCCTTACATTTTTCAGAGCTTTTCAACAAAAGACTAATTGTTTTGTGAAGTGTTCAAAAAGCAAGTTCTCTGAGCAGTGGTGCTAACAAAGCCTGGATTCCTGTGGACTGGTGTCCTTAAAATCCTCAGCTTCCCTCTAAGCTACGCCCATCTTACAGTTGTGCGTGTCCCAGTTGGCGAGCCAAGGATGCGCATGCTGGTCGCCAGGAAGCTGCTTCCAAGCAGGATATATAATGATCATGTTTTGCCTGCCCTTTTTCAGTGAGCTCACCAATTTTGGTCTCCCTTTAGTACTTAGCCATTGATTTTACATAACTTGTGGAAACTTAATTATATCTGAACCCTCTCCTCTCTCTTACTGGTAAACTTAGTGGAAGTTGACAACGTGTTTAAAAGTTGTTGAGGGGAGACTGTGTGATTACAGGAGTTGCGTTTACTTTGGAAATGAGACTAAAAACATACTCCGTTTTTAACAGATTCTTTTGTGTACATAATCCCATCAGGAAATATGACATACTGTGTTGGAAGCATTGCTTCTCAGCCAAAAAAAAAGTTGTTTAAGCCATTTTTAGCAGAAATGCTTTTCATTTTTAGTAGAAAAGGTTCATCTACCCAGAACTCTTCCAAAGCATTTAAAGCTGACATCTAGCAGCGGCGAATGGCTGTGTTTCTTTTGTTCAGAAGAGCAGCTGACATTCTGTGTTTTAAGGTTTTTCTTTGTCTTGAAGCAGCAGCCGAGTCGCTGCTGTTGCTTGTGGATGATACATGATACTGCATCTGTGAACTCTCCTGTTTAGTCAGCAAAATGTTAGCCAGACTGATCTAGTTTCTGAGGGGGTAGCAGTGGGGCATGGAGACAAACTTGTTTCAGGAGCATGAGGTGTTAGCTCCACTTCCTACACGGATGGGAGGGAAAAAGATCTCAGTTTTGTAAGGTGCTGATTGTTAAACTTGTATTTCTGGTTGGCTTTGTCATGCCACAGGAGTCTTACCGTGATTGGTATGTTGATGTGACAAATGCTAGTGCTGCTGCTGGGAAGCTAGAAGGCAAGCTTGTTCTTTTTGATGGCAGCTGGCTTCTAGATCATCCTCACTGTATTTGAGATGGTGTTCTTGACTACCTTTTGGAGCAGTTCGCTTTTCCTTTTATCGCCTAATGCAAATGGAGCACTTGGTGACTAGTGTTACTCCTGTTGAAAAGGAGATTAAACACTAAGGATTTTCCAGATGTTAAAGCTTTTTTCATTTGAATTAATTTTCTGTTTATTTTTGAATTTATTTTGCTATTGGAGCGCATGATAAATAACTCAGTAACTTCCTAGACTGCTGATATAACAAGTGTATTTAAGGCATTCCCTGTTCCTTCTCATGTCATCTGTTTGTACACCCATGATGTCAAACAGTCCTAGTCTGAGGCATTGGAAAGGTGCTATCTTTTGTTACAATCTTTCTTTCAATTAATTATTCCCCAAAATATTATTGCTTGTAACTACAAATGAGCTGTTTAAAGGTTTCTTTTAGCTTGAAGTCAAATGTTATATTATTCTTTCTTTCTTGAAAATTACTGTATCTAAAATACACACCAACTTCTGCATAATGTAAACTGAAATGATCTGTTACTGTTACTCATGGTAATTTGGAATGCTTATTTCCCAAGGCAACAAAATAAGCAAGCAGAAATCACTTATGGGCAGATGTAATGGGGGGGTGGGGGGGAGCTGCCTTTTAAAGGAGAGCATTAGGCATTGGGTCAGATCTTGGAAAATTGATTTTTAATTAGTTACGTGCGTGTTGTCTTACAAGTTAACAGGATAAATGGTCAGTGACTCAGTAGGGCATTTCTCACAGGATATTGTCCACATTTGGTAATTGGTATCCTGCTTCTACTTGTGATGTCTGAAATACCCTAGTAACTGATTAGTCTGTCTTTGCATTTACCTGATGTATTGAATGATAAAGGCCTCAAGTTCTTTTTTTTTTAACTGATGAAATGTAAATCAAGTATATTGGGATTCTGCAGTTAAACATATTCTAAAATCAGCATGAGGATGGACAAAATTTAATGCGCTTTTAAACTAACTACCATTGTCTTTTGTAATTGGCATTTCTAGTAGTAGGTTCTAAATTCCCCATGTACTTAGGATATGTAATGCAGAACTTGTAGCAATATGTTCGTGTAGCTTTTTCTAGGCAAACATGATGAAACCTCCAAGACTTACACAGATTAAAATGAATTCCTTGCAAGATCAGTGCCTGAAGGCCTCATTAATTTTATCACCACTTATAATTGATTCTGGGAAGTAACAGATGTTACTTATATTTTATAATCTTAAATTGAAGAAAACAGTGTATATATGAAGTCGTCTTGTTTTCAGGGTGCATTACTACAACTGAATGAAACCTAAAATGACACTTTCTCTTAATAGTCACTTGGTTGTTTAGCTTATGCTATAGCTAGTGTGATTTATGAAGAAATCATTTGATGTTATTGATCTATTAGCTGAGATTAGTTACTTTGCTGTTGCGGGAAGCATTTGGTCAAAATTATGCTCAAAACCCTAATGAACTTTAGATCTTCACTCACTTGCATCTTGTCTCAAGCACTCTCACAAAAATATTAAAATATTATATGGGGTTTTGTGTCTTCCCAGTGTCTACTTGAAAACAAATATTCAACTTTACTACGTTTTTAAATAGAAAGGCTTTGCCTCCATCTCCTTGCCTCAATCGGATTGAGAATGAAAACTGTTTAATGTTAAAGCACAGTTGATTCAATGCTTCCCCTCTCAGCTTCGAGCTCCTGCCTCCCCTCTCCCTGCTTTCTGAAGTTCTATATACATTTCAATGTGGATGAAATACTTTAAAAACATCTGAATAGAGTAAAGTGAGAACTGATTTTTTTGATTAATCCTTCCGATATATAATCTAATCAAGTTACAGACCTAAGAAAATGGAATTGTATTTTAATAGATTTCCAGAACTGAGCATGTGTGCATAGCGAACTTTATTAATGGTGGTCCTGCAAAACAGTAGAGTTAAGACTTCTCAACTTTTTTTTGATGTAACTACTATGATATATTTGGTGAGCCAGAGAAGTTTATTTTAAAATATTTTGAATTTTCTCCTCTTTAACATCCAAAATATAAACAATACAAACTGTGTCTTTGCTAGAGGAGTCCTGGAACATAGAGATCTGTCTTCGTCTTGTGCTGTT
Organism: Aegotheles bennettii; assembly: GCA_013398125.1. Classification (NCBI taxonomy): domain Eukaryota; kingdom Metazoa; phylum Chordata; class Aves; order Caprimulgiformes; family Aegothelidae; genus Aegotheles; species Aegotheles bennettii. The sequence goes on from VZRW01012057.1 coordinate 1,092,586, forward strand.
TTGAGGGTGAAGAATCTTAGGTCTTTTATTGTATGTTCCTGTTGCAAACTTAATTAGGTATTATATCAAGCGTAACTACAGCATTCTGCCAAGCATTTAAATATTTTCTTGGGTTTTGTTGCCATTTTTTCATGCATAAGATTTATTAACAATTTATAGTTAGGTACAAAACAGTTCTATGAAGGGTCAGTAGCCCCATCTTTTTCTGCCAGGCAGATGTCAACATCATAGCTGAAGTCTTGGAGAGTCTCAATATAGGAATTAGAAAGGACAGAACTTTTTTCTTTCCTCATTGAACCAATAGACATCATCAGTAGTTGACTAGCATGTGTTCATCTGTGGGACAAGGTAGGGAGGCTTCCTAGAAATACCCAGAGCTACACCTGTGATACATTTTTCATCTCCAAAAATCTTTTTAGAGAGGATTGCTGGGCAAACTTTTTTCCCTTGCATAGGGTGTTCCATATGAATTCAGCTGATCCATTTTCCCGTACAATATGCAATTTCATGGATTTATTTACAAAAGCACATTTACCACTACTAATAAAAAAGCCAACAAATCAGCATTTCAAAGGACTTTTAGATTATCAAAGTAAATATGTTGAAACCATTCCTAAATTCCATTTGTTTGGGACAACAACCATGCTGAACTACCTCTGAAGTTCTGGTAGTCATTTAAAAATATTAAGTAAATTCAGATGTTGTGTTGTCAGGTCAAATTAAAATAACTTATTCAAAGTAATTATAAATCTAAAATTCGGTTTGTGTTTCAGAAACCCTTGAAGAGTTCTGTATGGTGCTAAATGCTTTCCACATGCAGTAATGGAAGTATTAATTTGGTGTACGGGCTAACTGAAGTGCCTGTGTGGTCACATCGTACAAAGATCTATCCACATATTTACTGTTGTTCTGTATTGCTGCTTTCAAGTGATGTCAAGTTGAGCTGTTGTAATAAGTGAGCTCAGGCAAAATACATTACGTGTATGCTGATGAGTAGAACTGCTAACATTTTTATAAAACCACAAAAGGTGCCATTTAGTGCTTTTATCAAAAACACTTTACGGTTAAAAGATTGAAGTAAATTAAATTTGAGTAAAGATTATTTTTTTTACTTTGTGAAGCTACGGCTGCATTGATTTCATAATACATAAAGAGGAATGGGGGCGGGATACAGATCTATGTATGAACATTCTGTCTAAGTTTCTGTGCTAAAATTAACTTTTAACTATAAATATTTAAAAATCAGGATCATTTACTTTAGTTTTGAGCCCCAAAAGTTAGTATATCATGACAAATGAAATTAGTTTTGTAGCATAAGAAAAATATCGTTATCTAAAATACTTTCATCTTCTATATTTATCTGCCTCATTAAGCAACTTAAGGAAATCAATATTTCTTTTTGACTATACCTATTTGTAAACCCAGAAGTCAGAGTTGGAGTGTTAACTGATTTTGGTTTAATTATGCTTACTATAAGGTAAATTTGTATTTTAGCAAGCAAATTTCTGATTCAGCTTTGGTGTCTGCTTTTTCACAAAGACTGAGTGCAGGTACATCTCTGTCTATTCACTTTATCATTTTAAAGATGTTAGTTTAATGCAAAGGTTTTTTACAGTGTCCTTGAAATTATTTTTAGTCTAGTCTGAGAAAAGTACAGGATGGTTCATAATTACAGTTGTCAACTCAGCAGTTAGGAAATGTATGTTATTATGCAGTTTAAATACTTAATCAAATATATGGTATTTTTTTACTAAGAAACTCAGCAGAAGATAAATGATGCTTTTTTTACTCATTATGTATGTTTACAATCCTCCAATACTACAATTGTGCAATAAGAGATTTTAGTGGAACTAAAATGCTGTTAGATCATCTTATTGCTTTCCTTTCAGTGCCTCTAAAAGCAGACAGTTTTGTTCTTTGGACTGCTTGTCTGTTCCCTAAAAGAACTCAGTGAGGTGCCCTAGCACTTTTTCATCTTTCACTACTTGATGATTCAGTAGTAAAGCATTGAGGTTCTTGTGTCAGAAGTTGCTTATTGCATTTAATGTCTTATTGCATGATTGTGTCCCTTGGGAAGAGGGAATTTTGTTATAACAATATTAATAATATGGCTGAGATTACTCTCCTCTAATCAGAAAGCTATGTTCCATTTTCCCTCAAACTACCGTGAACATAAAAGTAAAGTTCTACGATATAAGTATTACTTAGCATCTATGTATTGAGGAATTGAATTCATGTGTCTGCTTGTTAATCTCTAGCACTTATTTAGGTAGAGATTGTTTCTTTGAAAATCATGAAGAAACCAGGACAGAGGCTTTCTGTGGTCTGTTGGATACTGGTGATTTGAGAACGGGGTAACGAAATACAAAAGAAAATGTTGAATTAACTTTTTCTGTAAAACATTGGAAAGTACTGAGAACAACTGAAATCATGCAGATACTTCACAATATTCTATTTTCCATACAAACAATTTCACTTGCCTCAGAATCAAGTAAGATCAATTGAGGGGGAAGTGCACAATTACAGATCAGAAGAGGAGACTCACCGGCAATCTGTGCTAACATGTGGTCTGAATTATGGAAAAAAGTTGATGAAATATCAACTAGAATGTGTTTTGTGTCTTGATTTACATTCCCTTCCTTTCCAGAAACAGTTTCTAATATAGAAAGGTCAAGTTCTGCCCTCAGATGTCTCTATGCAGTGCCCATGAGACTCAAGAGAAACATGCTTAAAATCTGAGGTGATAAATGTATAATAGAAGGTATTCTTAAACTATAGTAGCTGCTTGTCCAAAGTCCTTACAGTTACCATCACTTAATCCCAGTAATTTGTAAAACACTTTAAGATTACTCAAATATAAAAGGTGTAGTATTGCAACCAATTTTAATCCTACCAAACACCAGTTTCTCCTTGCAAAATCACTCCTCTTTTTTACTTTTTAATTTTTTAATTTTTGTTTTGATTAGAAATATTAATGGAAGGATGGAGGCTGATGCTTAAAATGTGCATGGAAACAATAAACCAATAATCAGTCACCCCAATAGTGTGCTAATGGTGTAATGTTTTCTAGGTTTATCTCTGATATTGGGAAAGGAGAATTCTGTGGATGGATTTGAAGGAAAATGATGATTGCTATGGAGTTATTTTCATTAGTTTTTAAATTATTTTAATATCATTTGGCAAATACATGTTGCTTTTGTGTTTGTTTTAGTTGGCTTTTAGCCTGTTTACTTTAAAAAGAAACTGGAAACATCTAAGATCCAATCATATTTTTAAGGTGGATTTGTGAATTTATTTTCTCATGGTTTTTTTTAAAGCACCTTTTAAAAATATTTCTTTTCAAAGAGGAAAAAAAGGTATTTTTATTACTGCCCAAAGAAAATTATAGAGGTCTTAGTCTGATTGTCTGCTTCCTTTGAAACAAAAGATACATGCTCATTTTAAGATTTCAGGTTGTGTAGATTTACAGAAGTTTGCATCACATCTTTTTTTACATGAATTAGCAATGAGTTTACATGGTCTTTCTTCACTGATACGTAATGCAGTACATGAAACATTTAAACCAGGAGTCTTTGCATATTGTAAAGTCTTAATTTTTCTAAACAATGTTGATAAGAAGTTATGTATTTCGGTGGAGACAGAGCCTTGATGGGAAGATTAAAGTTCACTTTTTTGCTTTACTTACTTTCTTACGGTCTTAGTCCAAAGCTTGACATGTTTCCATTCCAAAGCAGCTAAGGATTCTTGAGTGGTGATATCATCAGTGAGAGAAGATAAAGATCCACTGAACTGATGTGCTGAGGCTAGTAACAATGTGGCAGAAGTTAAAATTTAAACAGCTTTCATTCTTCTTTGTTTGATTTTTCACACTGCAAACTCAATTATTTCCTTACTTGATTGAAAAAGTTATGTATGGTGGTGGTGTCTGCTTCATTTTTTTGCATCTTGAAAGAACATTAAATGCTAAATCTTTCCACATCAAAGGAAACTAATTACATATATTTTGAAATTGATCTATTATGTGTTCAGATCTTTATAGCTGAATTCAGATGTAAGAGTGTGCTTTATCTTTAACGGCTGCAAAATTAGTGTCTAAGGTGTAGTTGTTACCAGCAAGACACAGAAGTATAAAGTGGAGACTGTCTTACATCTCCTACTCCTTTTGAAAATTTCAGTCACAGTGTTCTTATCTATTTTTACCATTTAGTTTCTATCATGTGGTAAAAACAGTGGTGATACAAGTACGTATGTACTTGATTTAGTATTCTTATCTTCTATGGCATTAATAGAAAGGACTCAACAAAAGAAGGACTTTTCTAAATATTTACACATGGCCATGACCAGTCAGAATTCAGCTTATTCTGACTGAATACACAGAAACACACCACAGGCAGAGTTTCTAAAAAGGAAGCAGTTTCCTGATCAAATTAATACTCATGTTTAAAAATTCCTATAGACGTTTTTAATGTCAGCTTCTCTGAAAAATGAATAAATAAAAGCAATATACAACAAACTGCCTACTGGTGTGCCATGTGTGTTTGTGTGACAGACTACATACTTTGTGGACTAGGTTGTTTGAGAGATGACTATTCAAAAATACTTGCAATGCTTTTTAGTATTGTGTTCTTTAACCTAAAACAAAAGAACAGTAGTTTGTATTACCTTTCTTGTTAAAGCAGTTTTTTTTCTGGTTCCATTCTTTTTGAAAATTACTGTACTACAAAAATAAATTTGAGGTAAAATATGCGTGTTATAATGATGTCTTTCTTGAAGGGCTGAACAGAACAAAAATGATCTTAAACAGGAGATGTATTTATAAGCTTAATTCTGGAGTGGCTTTTCTAAGTCTATTCAGGTAGCTACCATGTTAATATATATTTGAGATCTGTGATATCAAGTAGTTTGTGTAAATTTCAATGGGATGAACATTAAGTAAATCTAAGATTGATGCATGAGCGTAATTAGTAGAATTCTTCCATTGATATGTCATGTGGTACTTTGGAATTAGTCATGTTACATCTTTGTCTACTATTATTCAGAAAATACATTAGCAGTTACTTACTCATAATCATATTATGCAAAAAAGTGTCCAAGAACCTTTAATCTTTATGGGCTTTTTTGCCAAAATTTGTTACTAAGAATTTGTAAATTAAATAAATTCATTAGGGCTGGACACTGCTCTATGCTATCTCAAACAGTTAAGCAACTAAAATGCTCGGGTTGTAAGCCTAAACAGATTTTCATGAAAACTGACAGACTTTTTTTTATTATTATTTTTAGTGTATTATTGTGGCCAGACAGTAGTATAGTTCATGCACTTTTACCTTCCAATGTGAAACAAAAAGAGCAGAGAGATTTAAGTTTTCTTTATGGTAGTAAAAGTACAGTGACGTGTGTCAAGAAAAGAGTGAGTTTACCTGAAGTATAGATTTGGTAACTTGATTTCTCTGGTTCACATTACACTGTGAAAAGAAGCAGTTCACCTCCCACTCTAAATCATTTTCCTTTTACCAGCTGGAGAAGATCAGAATAAAATGGACCCATCCCTTTTCTCAGTCCCTGGTGGTGATGATGATCCAGCATTTGTTTTTCATTCAAACCACATGTTGAATAAGTGAAAAAGAGGAAATACATGCTGGTCATAGGTCAGGTGCAACATAGAGTTTATACAGATTTATTTTCTTTGTAGCATCTGTTACCCTGCATTTAAAGCTGTGGAATATTGCTCTGCTTCCGGTTATTTTGAGGCAGGTTTTCTTAAATAGTGAGATTTCAGGTTTTGGCATATACTACTGGCCAGACATTCAGCCTTCAGAGCTATAGAAACAGCCTGATGCTGCGGATGATAACTCTGCAGCAGACTGGCTCTTCAGAATTTAAACTCCCTCATGATCTCATAGGGTGGAAGCTGACTGTTTGTTTCTGGCCTCAAATAAAAAAGACTAAGCCAAAAAAGAACCTGGAAAAGTATTAGGGTGATAATGGGGAGCTGGGGTTAAAAATTTATCTACTTATCTCTGCTTGGGTATGCAGGAGAGAAGGGGGAGGAAGGACCACGAATATACAACAATCTACAAATGCTAATTCAGTTTTTAAACTGGTGTAGATTATGAGCTGAAGGTTTTAGTTTTCTTGTAATAAGTTACATGTACATTTAATTTATACTCCATTAGAAATACTGCAATGCTCATTGCTTATGATTGAGGAAGAATCAGGAAAAGTGACTGTATATATCAGTATCAGCTTTATTTGTTGTTTTTATTACTCAACCACTTCTGGTAGTGTTTTTATAGCTCTATGTTATGAATGATGTCCTTTTGGTTAGGAATTTGAAGGTAATAATTTCAAATTGTCTTAAATGTGCCAGCTAGCTAGCCAAGACTAAGTATGCATGCTACAGCTATTTTGCAGATTTACAGCCAGTATTTTTTCTATATTTTTTCTTATTAATACGATTTAAGTTTAGTTTTCTCCAACTTGCCAGCATTATAAAATATTTTAGAATTAAAATTACTAGGTTGCTATATGATAAATTAAATTTTACAAGATTCAAGTTGCAGGAAAGGGAAATCCCAAATGGGCATGAGGGGATGGAAAAGAAAAAAAAACAACTTTCTTCACAGTAAAAGTAGTTAAGCACTGGAAGAGCATGCCAGCAGAGTCTCCATCATTAAAGGTTTTTAAAACTTGACTGGACAAGGCCCTGAGCAACTTGATCTAACTTTGAAGTTAGCCCTGTTTTTGAGCTGGCGGTGGGACTAGATGACCTTCGGAGGGCTCTTGCAATCTAAATTTTTCTAAATTTAAACCACCACAAAAATAAGTCTGAGCTGTACAAAGGATTGGACATATTAGAAAGGAAAAAAGTCCTCATGTCCTTTCTGTTCTTCAGAATTAAAAACATGACTTTTTAAAATACAAAGAATGCAATGGGAACTGTGAGACTGAATATCAAATGTCACACCAGAGACTTGAGTACTCAGATTATGTACAAACATTTTAACAGATACTTTATATGAAGACTGAGGAGTTTTTGAATCTGATCTTTGTAATTAGAATAATTTCAGCTTTTTTTAGCTTGATGATCATGACTTTAGTCTCATTTAATATGATAATGGGTGATTTTTTGTTGTTTTGCTTTGTTTTCCAACTACTATTAGGAATAGGAGGTCTGCAAGATTTTGTGCTGAAGTCTGCAACACTATCAACGTCACCAGCTTGTCCACCATTTACACCTCTCAACTTTGAAGCTACACCGATTGTGCGGGTAGCTGTTGAACCAAAACATCCAAGTAAGTTTAAAGGAGAATGGGGATGGTAGTGCAAATTCAATGTGGTAACAATGCAGCTTCTCACTCTTAGGGTTTTGGATAGTTTATGATGTAGCCACTGAATCAGATTTACCCAGTATAAAACGAATGTATATGTTGCCTTAAGGGCCATACTGTATTGTCCTTGTGAGTTGTTCTAGCTGGCTGGTTCATGTCTCAGTAGGTAAGGAGATACAGAAGACCTTGTCGTGCCCTTTATGGTCAGACTTAGCTGTTATACAAGTAAGACAGTATATGATGCTAAAGGTTCAGTATTCCTTTACTTTGAAGGTAAGTATATTTTTGGGTACTTCACTTCTGTTGACATTCTTTTATGGTATATCAGTGAGCTCATGGTACAGATTTGCAGTACTGCTTAGAATTTATCCCCCCCCCCCAACCAGAGAGTAGTGTATCTCTGGCAATATTTTAATTTCAGCCCAATTTCTGTTTGTTGTTGCAGTGTTAGTAGAACCAAAATAACTGGCTTTCTGTTCAGTTACAAAATACTCTAACACTAAGATTACGTGTTTTTTAGAAAGTGACTGGGCAGCTTAGTAGCTATTTGTCCCACTCATCTGAGTAACGGATAATCATATATTGTATTTCCTGCATTTGTTAAAGCAGTTTTGAAAGTACTGGAAATGACTAGTTCTTCTGAATGTAGTATGAAGTTGAAAATGTTTAAGAAATGTAATTCTAGAACCTACTGGCTGATTTTATGGGGTTTTTTTTGGTGATTTTTTTTTTTTCCTTAAGGAAGCTATTTCATTCTTACACCATGGCTTAATTTCTCTTCCCTGGTAACTTCTGAATCTATGTTTTTTACTAAATCTGTTAGAGAGACAGAAGCCTCAAAGGTAGCTACACTTGCAGAACTTTCCAGCAATTCAGCTGCTGCTTGCAATAACAGGAAGACAAACAAAATTTTGCCATTGCAGGCTCAGCTTGAAAGCAATCAATTGTTCAGTGAGCTGCATGTAGTCTTGAGGTGGCAGTAGCACATTGTCTCATGTGGGACTTCCACAGCAAACCTACCTCAAAACTGCATTTGCTTATTTGGAAAAATGGCTCAAATAAATACAAATTACTTCCCTATATATATATGCAGAAGACAAGGTTGAAAATCTTTGTTCAACTGTGTTGGCCATGTGAACTAACACTGTATTTTTTCCACTTTTTGTTTATTTTTTTGTCTGTTTTTTAAGGATACTTTTCTATTATACCCATACAAGTTTAGCATTAAGTATACAATATCATATTTCTTTTAATAGTCTCCAAGTGAATGACAAGTTTAAAGTCACTCTTCCTTCTGAATATGAATATGCTTTCCTAGAAAGCTTGTGGGTCTTCTTTACCACATATTTAAAATAAGAAAAAGGAATCATAATTATATTTTTTAATTGTATTAATTATGAAAGACTGCTGACCTGAGGTGTTTATGCATAGCTTTGATGCAATCTCGCCAAATTTGATTCTGCTGTGATCGTTCATTCTCCATTAACTTTAAGGCAACTCTTTTTAAACACCTTCATTTTAGGGACAGCTGTGTTTTGTTTCACTGAAAAGCTGCCACATTCCTGATTTTTTTTTTTTTTCCCTTTTCAGGTTGTAATATGAAAGCCTTTCAGTGACTTCAAACTAGTTTAAGTCCTTCCTGTGCTTCATTCACTCTTATGGCATCTAAGTAATCCATAAGAAATAACTTTTGCTTTTATTTTAGTAAAGTTAACATGTTATTCTTTGGAGCATTTTAAGCATTAGCAATTTACAAGTTGCTAGAGTTAGCCATGAATGATTGCAAATAAATACAACTATTTACTGAAAGATTACTTTAAACAGTTGTAATGAATAAGATAAGTTACAGCTCGTAGTAATTTGTGAAGGTGAGGATTGAAATCCTGAAATTTTTAATCACTTCATAATGATAACTTTCCGTTTTCTGTGTTGTGTGCTGTTTGAGTTGTATTTGTAGTTAATTACATCTAGGAAGTCATAGTCAATAGCTCGTTGTACTAAACCTATTGTAAAACTACATAAAACAAAAATGTGCAGTCCATTCAAATGTGTACTGTTGTTATGGTACAATATGAATTTTTATCATGAGTACATAAATTCTTGGTGACAAATTATGATTATAGTTTGTCTTCAGTTGCTCTTAAACCATACTGCTCTTCATGACTCACAAGAAGAAATTTTCTCACAGAAAAACCTCAGAACTTAGCTGAAAGTTTTTGAGTATTCCTAAAATACGTATTTGTGTTTAGACTTCCATAAAAATGAGTGTAACCTATTTTAAGTATTCCATTTTCAGTATTATTTTGTTAATAATACCTTATTTTGCCAGGTGATATGCCTCAGCTGGTCAGAGGAATGAAGCTTTTAAACCAAGCTGATCCGTGTGTTCAAGTTTTAATCCAGGAGACAGGAGAACATGTGCTAGTGACAGCAGGAGAAGTTCATCTTCAGCGTTGCTTGGATGACCTGAAAGAAAGGTTAGAGGGGCAAGGAGGAAGAAATATTTTTAGCTCAGTAGATGTCGGTTGTATTTCTTTGTCAGATGCATATCTCTGATGTATATTCTGGTAAAATAGAAGCTTCATACACCAACAGTTTTTACCATTGGATCATAAATGTAACTTTTTGTAGCTATAAAATTACCTGCAGTTGGGCAGACCCGAGGAACTTACCACTTTTAGACATCTTGTAGACCTTTTGGTCATTTCCTAGAAATGATAAATTGCGATAGGTCCAGGAGTCCAGTTAAGAATGTAATGGACTATTTGTACAAACTAAAAATTGTGAGGGGAATCATGGCTGGTAAACAAACACTCAAAAATTAGAAAGCAACAAGACCAAAATTGTGTGTGCACACTCTGCATAGCAAAACTGGTTGCACCTGTCTTCAGCTGCAGTTTGCATAGCAGTATGTATAAATGGCTTTATTTGCATTGATCAAAATTGGGAAAAAAAATTAATACCTATGTGATGGGGAAATAAGATTATAGTGAGCAACTAATAGCATCCCTATATTTACATTCCTAACCTTTTCTTTAGTAAATATAATTGTTTTTTTATGAATTGTCATGTAATTTGGCTTTTTTTAAGAAAACTAAAAACTGTGAAGAGTGACCATTTTGTGTCCCTTACTTGTATTCCTCAAGAAAGCACATAAACACTCTGTGTCTGTAGTATTGCGAGCAGAAAGAAGAAACGTCTGAGGGCACAGACTAGCAGGGCTCCCACCGTTGACCCACTGGAACTTTACATATGGTTCATGATGTCTTTTTTCTCATTTGGATACCAACAGGAGTTGGGACCAAGTGTGTTTGCTAGGTCATGCTCCTTCTAGCCATCTCTGAGGAATGAGCATATTGTAGGTACCATCCCTCACATAATAGCTCCTGGGACAAGAATTGTCCCTTCATTCTCTCCCCACATTGTGGAAGCAAAAGCAAACAATGGGATCCCTGTCTTGCACCAATCTTTGGGGATTCCATGTGAGTTCTGATGGTGGTAAACTACTTCAATTAACTATTGAAGTGTGAAGAGGAAAAGCTGCGGTCTGAAATGTTGGTTATATTAGCTATATATGTGTTTCTGTACAGATGTTTAACTTGTTCTAAGTGCACATAGTTTGAAATAGCTATGAAATCCCTATGTGACCTAGTGATTAAGACAGCATATAACGCCCTTAAAACGTGACCCACAAGCTTTTCCCCAAAAATATTGGGAAAGTTTATCCAAAATGCTGAAGTCACACTGGAAGTACTGGGGCAGGATTCTGATCTTAGCATCTATCGTAATTGTATCAACTGTGTTTTAGAGAGTTGATATTTTTGGAGTAATTACAGAAACTGAGGATGTTCTGCTGAGTTGAAACTACACAGAATTTCTTTGTCAAGATTTTAATCAAACTTTTCCAAAGGCACTTATTTAATTTTAGATTTCCCAGTGTGTATTTAGAAAATTATGTTCAAGTGATACTTACTGTCAAAGATGTGAAAAGACATGGAAACAAATGAAAGATCAGTCATCCATGTTTATCTAAATGATTAAATATGGATGATCTGCTTAATTTCCTTAAATTTATTTTTATTTTTTTCTTCCTAATTAGCTCTTTTTAACTAGAGTAATAAATTGAACCTTTTAAATTTGAACATTTTATTTACTGCATTTTGCAATAGAAATTTTTAGAACTTTCTGTCCAAAGAGCATTGCAAATGCTAAGCATGAGGGGATTAAATTACCCTGTTTAGAATGTGAAACTAAGAGAATGGAGATGGTAGTTAGCAGTGTGGGAGATTTTGTTTTTCTAATATAGTACAAGTGCATGGAAAAACTTCAGAAAGGGTAGATCTCCTGGTTTTGAGTTTCATGGAAATAAAGTCTACAATTACATTTGCTTTTCCTTTCCAATTTTTATCACTCTGCCAAAATTTATGAGAATTTAGGAAATTTTGGTTAGTCCTTTTGGTTTTAGTAATTTAATGAACCTACTCAGACCTCATGGCTGGTTAAGATGAATACACAACTCTGAATTTTGAGTCTGTCAGATAAATGTGATAAATCATTCTTCCTTTTTTTTGCCACCCCTCACATTATTTGGTATGCCTGAACTGTTTCAGCTGTCTTTAATGCATTGCTCTATATCACAAAACTGTTATAATAGTGGTTGTCAGACCAAAGGACAAAATTATTTGTTAACTTCATGTTGGTTGCCCAACAAGCAGTGCATCACTTCCATTTCCTGTGTCAGAACCCTTGGCAGTTTTTATTCATGCTTAGTTTAAGAAAAATCCAGGCACAATCCTAGCTTGGGGTTTTTTTCTTTGAGTTGCACTTTTCTTGGAGTTTAGACTTCTTCTAGCTTAGCTTCTACAATAATCTGGTTTAGAGCAATTTTTGATGTAATCAGTTGTACCTCGTGAAAGTTTAGTGCAAATTTAATAGGAGGGAGTATTCAAATACCAAGGTTACCAATCAACCTGTGAAGTACTTTCAATAAGTTGCTTTAGAGCTCCTAAGTCCATGTAATTCACAGTGAAAAAGACAGCCTTTGGTTGTTTCTCAAGGCTCAAATTATATAGGTTAAAACTGATGAGTTACTTTAAGCTGTGTTTTGCTTGGATATAAGTACCTATGATTTCAGGTGGTGGCAGTTGTGGTTGTTTTATTGTAGGCAGCTATTCAGCTACTGGCTTTCAGCTGTAGGTACTACTAATTAGAACTGAGGCTTTGGAGTAGTGGCTATTCTAAAACTGATTACAGCAAAATATTTCAGCTTTAGAATGAGAGCTGAAGTATGAGTGTTCCTGAATGCATTGTATTAGCCTCACAGATGTCCATGCACTCGTGTAAGTCAGTCATGCATTCTGAACATGATTTTCATTAATTCTGTTTTTGAATGTAAACTATAGCAGCATGAAAATCTAACTGCATCTCCTTTTTAGGGAACAATGACTTATCCTTATCCAAAAATTAACTTTCTATTGTTTAGTAAAATAGTTCTATATAAACATTAATTAGCAGGAATGTTGCATAAATAAAGGTAAATAACATCTGCGCCTTAGAAACAGGTCATTCCAGTTATGGTCATGTTTTCTCCACATGTTTTAAAAACTGAACATAATTCAGCTGGCAGTATCAAACATTAATTTTATACCTTCATATCCAAACAATAAACCAAAACCCATTCTTTGTTTATCTGTTGCTAGCTTGCTATACCACAGGTTGTAATTGTAGCAGTGAGATAATAATCAGTAAGCATAATTTTTCCAGCTTATATAGCTAGAAAAGGCTGTTACAAATCTTTAAGTCAAAGGATTACCATTTTACCAGTGGTAGGAACCTTTCATTTCCAAACAAGATGTTTCCTGGGAGATTTTGCTAGACTATTGTTTTTTCACTTCAAATTAGGTGAAGACTTACAGGTTATTTTCCAGATCTGATGGGAAGCTTTCAGTATTCCAGTATCGTCAGCTGAGTTAAATCCTGAATGTATTTGAACAAGATGCTGACTATGTGCACTTAATAAACATCCATTTCACAGTTCTAAAAGAAAAAGAGAGTTTTGCCATGGTGCCACTGGCAATTTTCAGCTCCTGTGATTACAGTAAACAGATAAAATACCACACAGGATATTTTGAAGTCATGAAGTTGTGGGTGAACCGGTGATTTATGCAGAGGCACAGCAATGCTTTTTCTTTTATTTTCTTCAGTTCTTTTCCAAATATTTCTAAAGACATAAGAGGCAATGCTTCTTTTTTCAAGTACATAATGCTTTTAAGAGTTTAAGTTTGAAGTGCATTATCTAGTAATCTGTGTTGCAATCCGATTTATCCATGAAGCATGTTAAGGCCATTGCCCTACCTTCTCCCCTTCCCCAGCACCAAGTTTGAAAGTATTTTTTTAAATTTTAAACTAATTTTTAAACTTTATTTTACAGGTTTGCAAAGGTAGAGATTAGTGTATCAGCACCTATTATACCATTCAGAGAGACAATAACAAGACCTCCAAAAGTTGATATGGTGAATGAAGAAATAGGAAAACAGCAGAAAGTTGCTGTCATACACCAAACAAAAGAGGACCAAAATAAAATTCCTGAGGGAATTCAGGTTGATTCAGATGGGCTTGTTACAATATCTACTCCAAATAAACAAGCTACTCTCAGAGTCAAAGCAATGCCACTTCCTGAGGAGGTAACTCGACTTCTTGAAGAAAATAGTGACTTAATTAGAACTATGGAGCAACTCAACACATCTCTGAATGAAGATAAAACCCATGAGATAAATCAGAAGACTCTTGATAGGATCAGGGAATTCAAACAAAAGTTAGAGCAAAATCTGCAGGGAAGAAAGTGGAGAAATGCTGTTGATCAGATCTGGTCATTTGGACCACGGAAGTGTGGTCCTAATATTTTGTTATATAATTTTGAGGGTTATAAAAGGTCTGTGTGGCAGTGCCTTGGGGATGCTGTGAAAGAAGTAAGTAAATACAGAGACTTTGACAACAGCATAGTAAGTGGATTTCAGCTGGCTACACTTTCAGGTCCCATGTGTGAAGAACCCCTCATGGGTGTTTGTTTTACAGTGGAAAAATGGGAAATTAATAAAGTTGGAGAGATGCTGTCAACTAGTAGTGTAGATTCAGCGGAACGTGATGCCACAGAACATAAACAAAATGAAAATACTACTCCAGTAAGCAGTTGCACTGATGAAGTTTGCAGTGTGAATGAACACGAGGACAGCAGTCAAAATGTACCAAAATCACCTGAGAAAATTAGTAAACACAAGGGAGAAGTTTTACCTGCAGATTGTTATGGTCCCTTCTCTGGACAACTGATTGCCACCATGAAAGAAGCTTGTCGTTATGCTTTGCAAGCAAAACCACAGAGACTTATGGCAGCAATGTACACGTGTGAAATTATGGCTACTGCAGAAGTTTTAGGTAAGACTGAGAAAATAAATCTTTGTCAAGAACTTGCTTTCCAAGTTCCAAGGTGAGGTTTTATAAATTAGACTTAATCAGAAATTATAACTTGATTAAAAGTTTTGTCAGAAGTTTCTTATAGTACTCCAGTGGATTTCTACAATGACTCCCTGAAGCCTGTAGTATTTATACTGTTCTGAATGAAAATTTGGCATTCTTCTTGCTTATCTGAAACATATGCATAAATAGCAATGCCTACACTTCTTTGAAAGTGAAATTTTTTCCTTTTTATGAACTTTTTGTAATATCAATTTCAATAAATGTGAATACCAATATTATGAAGAGATGAGGAAACCATACCGTTTGGAAGATTAGTGCAGAATCTTAGTTAATGCCATTTCAAGATGTTTAAATTCAATATAATAATCAATATAGAAATTAAATTGGGGAAAAAGAGACAATCTTAAGTTATCATTACAATCCAGTTGGTAGATACTTTTTTTTAGTAGCATCTGTGTCCTTTTGCAAACACAGTGCCTACCAAATTTGTGTCACTTATATTACCACTTACACCTACTTAAACTTTTATGGTAGTTGTCTCAGTATATAAAGCTTTTTCTATCTTTGTGATAGCATTAACTGAGACAATACTCCAGTCTGCTTGGATGAAATACGAGTAGCTACAAACCATTTAGTAAGCTATAAATTGTCTTCTGGCTTCCATGTTTTCAAACAATAATCTTCAGTGAATTATGGTCATAAAGAATGTGCATCTTAAGTGCTTTGTGATAAATGCTGCCTTACCTATCTCATTAATATGCGTGCAAAATCTTCTAAGTCCTACTTAAAACAATTAGTAAAATATTTCAAGTTGTAGCATTAATAACCTGTAAAGTGGTTTTGAACAAACTTACTTAAACAAATGTCTTTAATATATACTGTGTGGTACATACACAGTATAGGTACAGTGACCATGAGGTGATGTTCTTCAGCAATGTGTACTTTTAAGCTTGCATTTTAAAGCAGTTATTGAATCATGAGCTGTGCTTAGATATGATCCTTTCGTATCTAAGAATTTTCTGGACTCACTGAAATTTCCATAGACTTGAAATTGCTTATTTATGTTAACAAAGGCTATACGTGCATGGCAAACTCAGTGACTTATCATCAGAATGCTTGAATCTTTTTGTCATTTTAAATATAGAATCCTAAGTATTTCCTGAATTTCCTCATGAACAAGAAGATGACTGTTGTGCATAGTAAAGGTGAAGTTCAGTCAGAGTAACAGTGATGAGGTCCTGGTAAGGGCACAAGCAGATAAAATAATCAGTGATGCTAGAAAGAACACTTCAACCCACATTTTATCAGAGAACTATAAACTCTGAAATGATTGGTGCTGAACTGATGCTTCATTGGCTGCATCTGACAGGAAGATTTAACTATGCTAGATCCGTAATAGCTGAATTTCCTGAACAAGGACCAGATTCTGTGTTTAAAAAATAAAGGCAAATAAAGCCACTCCACTATTTCCTCTGGTATCTCACAAAAGGCTTATATTATATATATGCAAATCAACGTATATGGCTACAGTCTTTAATTATATCTTTCTGTCAAGTCAGAATAGGTGGCCTGTATTCCGAAGTAATGTATATTTCTAACTATTTCTGGTATGAGTCAGTCAGTTTTGCCCAGATGTTAAAAGGTAGCAGTATGTATTCATGGCTTTTTTTCAGTGCAATATAATATAAAATATTTGAACCTCTTGGAAGTGGACGTAAACTTGTCCTTCACTACAAGGTACTTTTAAAATTAATTTGTACATTAATATTTACTAACTATTCACAGTTGTAAATGGAGACATTCCTAAAACATTTTTTAAGTGCATAGATTTTCTTGTGTTTTTATTACCTTAATCAACACAAATGTATTTCCTAGATTTTGTCTGTAGAATACTTAGCCCATTAGTTTGCAAAAACATTTTAAAAATTAACTTAATGCCTCTCCTCTTAAGACGAAAATGGGCATTTTCACAGCTACTTTAATGATATATCCACTGTATTTCAATGGATTGTATATTAATTTGGGAAATAAAAATAAAAATTATTCATGATTAACTTAAGTCTGATTTAATAAAAAACCCTAATTGAACACATTAAACATAATGAATATGTAGTATTTCAGATAAACACATTTTCTGTGCTTAGAGTAGCACTGCAGTATCTGGGACAAGTACCCTGTAGGGATATGGTGATCCAAACAAACTTCTAAAGGTAGCTAAGATATGATTCCTGAAACACAGTAAAATTTCTTAGTAACACTACTCAAATATTTGGTTGTAAGAAATAAAGCAAATTAGACACATTTTCTGGCAAATTACCTTTTATAAACTAGCCATATGATTGTAGAAAATGCGCCTAGTGTAAGCATCACCTAGATCCATACAGTAGTAATAATTTATTAAAAGTTACTCATATGATTCTGCACAGCGTACTGTCAGAATACGTTGTTTGCTTGAATTTAATGAGTCCACTTAATTGATCCACTTACAGGGAAGAATTGTAGCCAAAGAAATCATGTGTTTTATGTTTTACTTAATGCTGAATTTTGCTAAATAAATATTTGTGTTTCTCTTCATGATGCAGAATATAAATATATCGTTAAACTCATCAAAATTATGTCTTTGCAGGTCGTGTGTATGCTGTCTTGTCCAAAAGAGAAGGCAGGGTGTTACAAGAAGAGATGAAAGAGGGGACAGACGTGTTTATTATTAAGGCAGTCCTGCCAGTAGCAGAAAGCTTTGGGTTTGCTGATGAAATCAGGAAGAGAACTAGTGGCCTGGCCAGTCCACAGCTGGTGTTCAGCCACTGGGAGGTAAAAATATCTATTCAATCCATCTGTTTTGGTGATCTGTTTCCTGTAGATGTGGCAGACTGGAATAGTAAGTGGAAAAGGTTAAGTTTTGGTCAAGACATTTGATTAATTCTTTTTTTAAATTAAGAAGAAAGAAAAAAGTAACTTTATGTTAGTCTTATTGGCTTTTATAGATACGCTCCTGAGAAATTTATTTATGTTTTGTTTAGTTGGGATGCTTTTTTATTTCAATAGAAAGTAAGTCCTTCACAAATGAAACTGATTCTTCATAAATGTGTTGTCCTGAATTTTATGTGCCTTTTTTAATGAATTCTCTGGTAAACTTGTTTCTGGAGTGGAAAAAAAAAAAACAAACACAAAAACCCCCAACCCAGCACTGATTAGAAAATGTAACAAGAAATCTAACCTTTTTGGTGTTGGGAGACACCTAGGTATTTTTTTGTCCTTTTATATTCCAAGTCAACATATAATTTCATATTTAAAAGCAAAGGCAGTAGATTTCATTCTTTCAAAATTAAGTCTGGTAATAGTAAGTGTAGGTGTCCTCAAAATCATTCCTTTTGGTCATCTTTGTCACTTAAAGAAATGAAGAGGTGAAAGTGAATGTGTAAAGGAAATGTAATACAACTGGGAAAGCTGATGAGTGCTGTCAGCTGAGGCTATGCTGTGTTTTGTTCCTATGATGTCAATAGTAGATCTTCAAGGATAAATATAAAAAGCTGTAAATCAGAGTTCCTTGTTCAAGACCAACAAATCTTCCTGCTCCTCAGAAGGCTCCACTGAAGGAGCTAAAAATGGGTTCAGGGGCAAGAGTTGGTGGCTATAGGCTTTTCACATTAAATTTTAAAAATAACTAAAGTCTGAGTTTTTCTGTTTGCTTTTTTTTTATATTAAGTCAGGTGTTCCTTTATTTGGTGTTAGAACCATAGGAACTTTTGTAAATTGATTAGAAAGTCTTTTGTGTGTGTTTGGTTTTGTTTCATCTTCTGATTTATTTTGTAACCTCAAATGTCAAATACCACTACACATTTTTGAGGTCAGTAATACTTCATGCAGTTGCCACCTATGGTCCACTGTTTCTCTCTGAAGTATGTGCTGATTTTTCAAATGGTGTGGATTCTTCCTCATTTCCTGTAGCTAAATTGTCCTAGTAGGTAGTGGCTGTTAAATACTTAACTAGCAGTATTTTTTTCTTAGTAATTGTTGTAACTGCTTTGGGAATTTTATGTGGATGCTAATGGAAAAGGAGGATCTCTGCAAACCAGCTGAGTCATGTGCTACCAAAGAGGGGAATTCTTGAAACAGTACACTGGGAAAAGTATGTTAAGTCTTCCTTGGCTATGGTACCTTACTGGTATTAGAAAATGCAGTGGACCAGAGACTTCTCTCCTCCCTCATTATTAATACTGATTCAGTTAATCTTCTTGTAACTAGGTCTGACTTCATAGGGAGCTACACTGAATTAAATAGGGGGGAAAAATGGCAACCCCTACAGATGGTGTATGCACAAAAAAAATAATAGATAAAGCAATAACTCTTTGAGTATAGGGATTTAGGTGTAAGCCAGTAACAGATTAGGTACCTCAAACCAATGAGTGTTGGTGCTATTGCTTACAGTAGTTTTGTCAGTTTTGCATGTTGTCACCTGCAGTGCAGCTTATATGAGGTTTTGTGGCTTAACTGGTCTTTTGTCTGAACAGCCTCTAATATCAGTGCTCTAAAGGAATATCAGACAAGAAGCATGTTAATTCCAGCTAGCCATTGTTTTGTGCCAGTTTCTTTAGCATTTGTAGCTTCTGTGCTCCAATACTAAGCAAAAACATAAACCCCTTGCCTCTCTGACCTTCCCTTCTATCCCCAGACCTTGGTGTGTGTGTTGACTCTGTCAGATGTTAGGAATTTCACCTAAGAAAAGGTTCATGGGTAATTAAAGATATGCACGGGAAAGGGAGATCTGAACAACTGGCAACATTTTCTAAAATTGACCCTCAGGAGAGATTATAAATACAGCTCCTATGTTAAAATGTAGTGGTATTAGGAAAAATGCTTGTGTAAGCCAGTCACCTTTCCACCTAGCAGATCTATTGGTGGGGAGGGTTGAATTTTTTTGTCATACTGAAAGTCATGCTCACATACTTCTGTGACAAAATAAGCCTTTTAGTAAGCCACTAGCAATATAGCTCTGTGCAGCAATGGCAGAGGGAGTGCATTCTACTCTCCCATCATGAGCAGAATTGCTGAATAAATACAATTTTCAGAATCTCTAATGGTGGTATGAAAGAGAATCCAGAAAAAATGTGTTTTTCTCAAATCACATGAGAAATTGATAGAGCTTTTCTCTGTTTCTTTTCCTTTCTGTATTCTGCTAAAACCAAACCAAACACCTGAAATAAAAAACCCTGTCAGGTTTCATCAGGTGAGGCTTGACTTTGAGAGTGCTATGTCACTGATGAATTATGATCGTGTATGTACATACATGAGAAACACCAGCATTTTATCCAAATTCCAATTATTTTAATGTATCATTGTTAAAGATAATATGGTAGGAACTCTGTGTAATGTTATACTTTATGTAATCTTACGCTATTTTTTCCTTAGTGCTAAAGATGGAAAAGGGGAGTGTGGTAGCTACCTGGTTTTGTTTTGCATTTCCCAAGTTACTGAGTGTGTGGCTGCTGTTTTAATTGCAAACTATCCAACCCATTCCATGACATTCTGAATTAATTCTGTGTTAGAGGTGTTTTCTCAGTGTGCTTGGCTCATTAGCTGAGTACTTGGGATGTGTATTTCTCTACACAGATTCCTTCTAACATGTGTAATCCCCATTTTGCAAATAGTGAAATAAACACTTTCTGGTATTTTTAAACTTCTAAACACTTAATCTCACGGAAATCACATGCATAAAGTATGTTTAAAGAAATGAGGTTTGAATTATTTTTTAAATTATTTTTATATTTCATTAATATGACTTATACACTATAAATGCAGGAAGGTCAGTGGTAGAGCCCACGTTTAAATTAAGCCATTTTGGTCTCTGTGGAAATGAAATTACCATTTTTCCTCCAGTTAATGAATGTATTTTGTATAATTCAGATGACTGCATGACTGCAGCCCTGGGGAATGGAGCAATACATGTATAGAGGACTATCTTGTCAGATACTCTTATTTTATTAATTTCTTCTGTCATGCTTATACTATTTATTCCTGCCTATAGAAGATGACACCAAATAATAAATAAAAAAATAAATGGGAGCTTTCAGTTTGGTCCCAGTTTAAACGAATGAATTTTAAAAGCTAGTCAACTATTTTCCTTTATTTCTCCAGGCAAATGGTAAGTGTATTGGGTTTACTTGGACATATTTTCTTAGATTTCAAGATAAACTTTCTTCTCAATTCTTAGTTTAAAATATATAACTTCAGGATAATTATGAACACCTTGTAGGTTGTTTTTTCTTAATCCTTGAATTAACAATACACCTTCAGTTAGTATGTGTTTTTGCCTGAGCCTGTTCCCTTTGTTCTCTCTTGGTTCTTTGCAGTTACATCTTGCACTCAGTCATGTCATTTTATCTTAATCATAAGTTTCTTTGAACATGAAGGTATTTATGATTGCATATTTATGAATGCTTAGAATAAAGGAGCTCTAATCCCATTTGGGAAACCTGTGTTACAGTAAAAAAGTAATGTATGTGGCTCTATTCAGATGCTGAATGAATTCTCAGCAAGTGTGAAAATTGTTAAACATCTACTTGTAAAGTTGTGAAATTTATAGCATTCCTGTTAAATCACGTCTTTTAAATTCCATTATGATTGACTATTAGACAGACTTATTCTGGGGCTGGGAGGGGGCATGGGCGAACTGTAAACACATGTTTAATCTGAATTCTTTTTCAGTATCCCTTCTAAGTAGGGCTCTGGAGAAAGGCAAGAGAAGGACTGCATGTAAGAAGTGATAAGAATATGAGGAATTCTGATTCTGGAAGTTTTATATTCTGATTCTGGAAGTTTTATATTCTGAATTTTAATTAATTCCTTCTAAATTGTAAGTCATTTTACAACTCTGTAGATGAGGGCATAATGTAGAAGTTGCTGGATGAGATTTTTAGGCCTGCAATAAACAGGAAGCAGACTAAGGTAATGTGAGTGAGTCTATACTAGGTTTGAACTGTAACTGTACATACATCATTGTGCCAGTGACAGTTTAGGCGTGTAAATGAATTCTAGGAGTAACGTGGAACCTTTCAAATATGAAAAGCTCATTGTTTAGACCAGGACATCTGAAGCTGATTAAAATAGTAAATAAAAGTGGCAGTGGCTTTAATTTTCCCTGTCAATACATGTTTCTTAAGTAATAGGAAAAAATGCAACAGTAGAGCCACACGTCTCCTTTTTTCTTTCCAATTCCGAATTTCTGTTTGTAGCTACTGACTGAAGTCAGGGCTGAAGCTCAGCTGTCACTGGTTGAGATGCAAACAAGGATGATGCTCTTCAGCCAAAATAAACTTCTATGAGTTTATTTTATAATTACATGTGTAAATGTTCACTATTACAATATTTATTGGAAGAGGAGTTCTCATACCTGACTTCAGGCATTTTAAGGCCTTGGCCATTCCTTTTATATATAGTGAAGGGATGCTCATTTTACCTTGTAGGGAATCTATACTCGTAATACATCTCTGTGGGTTAAATGTCTAAAGTTTGAATACAAGTTATTCCATATCCCCTTAAACATTCTGTCCCTGAAAGAAAATTAAGTTATGAATCTGGTATTTTTTTTTATTTTTGAAGCTTTTGCAAGATGGCTATGGATACGAAATAAGAGAACTTCTCTGTTGGGTTTATAGCTTCTATCTCCTGCACACTCTCATTCTTTTCTTTTTTTTTAATTTTACTTTTGCAAAACCTTGTAATTTAAAATCAAGAACTGTTGAGAGAAAATACTTTTAAGGAATACAGAGAGAAATAAAACTGGGAGGTTTTTTTCAAGTTAGTTATAAAGAGAGCAATCTGTTCCCACACTTTCTTTTAAATGCCTGTATAAAAGTATATACAATAATTTTGAGCAGATCTGTTGCATTTATTCATTTGATACATACGTTGATCTATAGTGTTGCAAAGTGGCAGCGTTCTGTGAAGCTAAGGTTTGACTATAAGGCAGTTAAACCACTGGTAAAAAGGGAGGCTGAAAATAAGTTGATAGGATTTTTTTTTTTCTTTCAGGATGTGATGCAGAGATTAGCTGTTTATAAAAATAGGCAAGCTGGTACACCAAGTACTTGGTACACTGTGAAAGTTTGTGTTTTAACAAAATACTGTGACTTGTTTTTATTTTGAGACCATTTATGTGTAGGTGCTTCTGTAAAACTCTTTAGCATATTGTAGATATTTCTCCTCCCACCCTCTGCCGCTTACTGCTCATCCCCCAGAATGATGTTTTGTAGAAGTGCTTCAGGTGCTCAGCAGTTCCCATAGTCACCCAGTACTCCTAAGCAGAAAAGGAGGTGGTATCTCCTTTCCACTGTTATGGAATGGGTGCAGCAAAATGGAGAAGCTGAATCTGCAGAGAGAATATCCTCTTCCTTTCTGGATAGGAAGCATTTGGGCCCTGTAAAGGCTTACACAGGAATAAGATACCTGTTACGAAATATTTTTCACTGGATAAAAACAGTGAAACCCCGTAACCGGTTAAACAACAACAGAGAAAAGAGACAAACTTGTAGGTGTTAAATTCTACTTTCTTTCAAGGACAGGATGAGATTCTGGCTGCTTTGAAAGCAGAATGGCAAAACTAGGAATAAGTTTTAACCTATTCTTCAACTGTATATTGCTGAGCAAAAGTATTTCCACATGGTAGTACAGAAATCACTTCAAAAATTATATTCAGACTGCTCTACATTACAGGTTGTGGCAGCTCCTAGTCATATGCTAGCAGCACTGTTTTACCTGGAGTTGATGGAAAGTGACTGGTTATGTGGAGATTGCTTCTGAAGTTGCCAAATGTCATCTTGCAACACCACTCTAAGATCTTTTCTTTCACATGGAAGTAAGAAATGACTTGGAAAGCTACCTGTTCATGCAGGTACTAGCACGATATGTGTGTTAGGCAGTAGTGTGCTGCCACACTGTCAGCACTGCTTTCCTGACTCTCTAGCTGCTTGGGTTAACTACAGGAATTAGCCAGTCTCTTGAGTTACCCCATGTGTGATCCTGAAGGAAGGGGCTAGCTTACTGAGTTAATGAGTCTTTCTGGATCTGAGGTCACATGAGGAATGTAGTCAAGAAATTAACCTCTATCCACTTCTGAAATTATTGTCTCCTCATTGTCCCTGCTCCACATGCCAAAAATGTACGAGCCAGTGTTTAGAGCCCACCCTGGTCCGCCTGACCTTCCTGGGTGCCTTGCCTGATGTTCTCTCTTCTGGAAGCACCCTGCCAGTATCCAAATGGCCTTGCACTGCTTGCCCAGTGCAGAAGCACTTTTACAGCATTACCCAGCATATTACCGAAAAAACACCAGATAACAGTTTTTTAAGGTCACTTTTCACATAAACCTCTCAAATTCTGTCAATTTACCTGTGAGGTAGAAGTAATTTCGTTTGACAAGGCTGCCTCAGACATATAAGACATGCATATCAGCTGTACCCTTTTAGCTGTATAGGCTATGTCATTACTAAGTGATGGACACCATTTGAAGTGTGAATGTTTTTGAATTACCTTTCTAGCATCAATTTTTCTAAGGTAGAAAGGATTTGGATACACTGAAGCCTGTATCATCTTTGAAATTGTGCATAATAGTTCTTTTGAAGGTTTTCTTTTTTGAAAAACAGCTTCTGGCATAATGTTTTTCCTGTCCTGCTAAGGGCTGCTTCTGGTAGTGCCCAATCACACTAAATTTAGTGGTTCTTGGAATTTCTTATTAAGCAGTTCACAAAGGCCATAATGTTGCTTGCTGGTCTTAAAATCTTCACTGGACAGTGTAAGACTGCTCTTTCTATTCTTGGTCCAACTAAACCATGTTCCACACTGATGATATTTGACTCAAAAGAAATTTTCTGTCCTCATCAAGCAGTAAGGACCAGTGGGGAAAATGCTACTAGGAACATGGCTGGGTTCCCAGGTCTGCCTGACCTTTTGGATGAACTAGGCAGATCCCTTCTGTTTGCTTTTGATGCTTCTCAACCTTGTTTTGCATAATTAGGCTGCCTGAGGCAGAGACTGTTTCATAGCATCATTTTATGAAATACACTAGACAATGGGACCCAGATAGCTATTGGAGCCATCTGTGTGTCACTGAAATGTAAATAATAAATCATCCCTAAATTAAGGCTTAAAATTCCAAATCCTCTTGAATTGGGAGTGATCTGTTCTAACTCAAATCTTACTGAAAAGTTTGATTAGCTTACATAATAATTTGAAGAATTTAGTACACACTGTATTGTCTTTCAGCATTAACATAGTACACTCATAGTATTTGTATTTTTAAGGATTAAGTATTACAGGTATTTAGATTATGTCTGATAAAGATACAGGCATTTATTATTTGAATAATTAATGCGTAGGTTGATAGACTAAGAGAAAATGACAGCTGTTTTGCTTATGCTACTCTGCATGCTGTTACTAAACAAGTCTTATGAGACTTCATTGTTTGGGTGTGTTGGTTTGAATACTTGTAATATTTAGTGAAACTTCTTGCTTTAGAATGATTTCTTCTGAAGAAGAATACTCTTGCACTTACAGTATTTAAAGTAATCTATTCCATTCCTTTAAAATATCTAATCCCAGCTGACTTAATTATAAACACTTTGATTTATATGTAGAGTGGTCTCATAGTTTTGCAGTGGGCTATGGAACACACTCTTCAGCATGTATTTAACTGATTTGTTTTTTAAGTATCATTGAATTCTAGTGATTTGCTTATAGTCATATATAAACAAATTATATAATCCAAGACTTTTATAAAGTAGATCAATTAATATACTGTTAAATGATAACATTAAGGAGCATGTCCATCACTTAAGAATTGCATTTTCAACAACAGATTTAAGAATTGTATCAGCTGCTGTGCACTAATTAATTTTGCTGTATGATATTTTATATGGCTGCATTTAGAGAAAATACTTGTTCACTAAAAAAGTAAATGCTAGTCCAGTGATCCACTAAACAAATTTGATTTGTAATTAATTTTTTAAAAGAAATTGTTTTCAGAAGAGTCTGTGGGTGTAACATAGAAATACTTGGTTGTGTTAACTAGGAAGCAGTAGCTGTGTTGCTGATTTGTCGTGCATACTTTGGGGGAGTAACATGTTCATTCTGGGCTGTTTGCAGTTAAAGCTGCTTTTCCCCCTATCAGATTATTCTGGTGTTGAATAATAAATTGGTGAGTGACTTGTTTATGCTGTTATACAGAAAAGTTCCCAAGTCCTATCAAAAGTTCCTGAAGAAAAGATATACTATATTTTCTAGTTGCTAGATCACACAGTGTTTTAAAATACACTTTACCATAATACTAACAATATTGTCACATCATTGGTTTTACAGTGTCTTTCTCTTAATGTTGGTTCCTCTTGACATCTTTTGTTGATTATACTTGGGGTATAAACAGTTTGGCTGTGATAATTTGCTTGTTGCCCCTGCTGCATGGTCCCCAGACATGCGTGACACACAGGCAAAATGAGAGAAAGGCAAAGACCTTTGATAGAAGGTTAACTGAATTGCTTGAGTCACTTAAAGACTTTTTTAGCTGTGAAAGGCATGATATTTTGAATTTCCAGTCTGTTTCAATTAAATTTTTTCTGAAATATAACTTTTTGGAAAAGCACTGTTAAGATGCTATAACATTTCTGTTTTAAAAATGTATCTTAGGCTCTATATTTTAGTTTTGTACTGAAAAATAATGTTTGGAAACATTTAAATAACTTTAAATCAAAAATGACCTGAACTTAGAATAAGTAATGGTTTTGTGTGTCTTTTCTGATTTGATCCCGTGGATCTTCCAGGATCCCTCAGTAAATGCTCTCAGTTACATGACTACATCATATTCCATAAGTATTGGTCCATTTAGAATCTAATTAATCATTTAGGACTCTATCCAAACAGAAACTTGAGTTTCTGTCACAGATTCCAAAGTCATGCCTACGTGGTTCCCATGAATACAAACAATAGCTCAGGGGCTAAAAAGCTTCTCAGCTCTGATTCCAGGAAACTCAGATTCACCATTCTGACAGCTACTATTGTAAGCAAATTGATGACAATGCTTTTGGAGCATTATATGGAAAGGGTTTTTTTTCCTTTTGCTTGCTTGAACTGTGTTAAGAGTATGGGGAATGATGGATGCCACCTGCTGTATGCATCTGCTTTGATCCATTGATATGATGTGAATAGAAGAGGAACAGTCTTGTCTGTGCCCTCACCTTCACTTACAGAATCAGAACTTTTTAGAAGAAAACTACCTACTTTTTTTGTATTGCTGTCAGTAACACCTCTGTGTAGTTAGGTTTGCATTAACATGGCTATTTGCTGACTTCTTAAAGGGGATGCACAGCTGATACCCCAAGTTCCAACTGACTCAGTAGATCTGGCTTCCTCTTTCTCATTACTTACAATGGTGTGGTAATACAAATAGTGTGTTCTAATTAACCTCGCCTTTTGCACTGTGTCCATACCATTCAGATAGGTGTGATCCTTCAACAGAAATTTTCAAATGCCACCATCACTTGCTCTAGAAGCAGTATGTAGTGCCTGAATTACTTAGGTTGAAAAGCAAAGGTAGCTTCTGTGGGTACTGAGGTGGCTTTTGAAACCTAACTTATGTCTCTTTACAGCGCTGCTCTGCATTCTCACTTAGGATTCTGTAGCCCCATGCTGTAATAAGTTTGCAGGTTTACCCTTGCTGGCTACTAAATAGTACATATATTTGAGCCTCCTTTTATGTTGACTTGGCTGAGAGCTTTGCTGTTGAAGCATGAAGAATTATTATCGGTGGAAGGAGTATCTAATGCAAAACTCACGTTAACATTAGTAGAACAAGTCTTTCATAAATTGTTGAAAGAGCCAATCTGTCAAACCTGGGGATTTTCTTAAGCATCCATCACTGTGGTTTCTAAATATTTACAGGTAGATTAGATCTGCAAATTCAGTTTTGTATACTTTTGGACTCCTCTGTTGTACTCATTCTTCAAGAATGACTGTTTCACTGTTTCTCTCTGGGCATATCTTTTGGGTTAGATTTCTTGCTAATGTAAAAAAAGACTTAATCAAAGGGGATAATAACAGCCCTTTAAGTTATCATAGTTTGTAGCTGTATAATCTCCCTCAGCAGTACACTCTGGAGCAAATCCACTAAGAGTGAATCACTTTTTCTTGTTCATGTGTTCTTGGACTTTGATATTCTTGTTTGTTCAGCTCTTTAGGCACATCATGAATGGGGAAGTCCCTGGTGGTTTTCCATCATTAAGATGTTCAGTATGAACATCACTACAACTTCATCAAGTCAACATACAATTTGTGCCCTAAAGTTTTCACAATTGTCTTCATTGCCTCTCTTTATTTCTAGTGCATAAAATAATGGTAAAACTTTCGAGCTCTCCAAGAAGGGAACCATTCTTTTTTTATTGATGTCAGCTGGTCAGGAATCACCTTTGAATTTCTAGACACTGGTTATAAGGCCCTATATAACACATCAGAATACATATCACTCAGGCAGGTGCTTCTATCATTAGACAGTCCTTACTTTTATGTTAAATGTAGAAACAGTTGGAAAGGTAGGTATCATACTGTTTATTTCTGAGCTCTGCTTTTGGTTTTCAGCTAGACATATGTGTAGTCATTTCCTACTGCAATAATTGAGATTGGATGTCACTTTCAGCACATGAGTTCACTAGGACACCAGATGTCAGTTCGCTAGGGAGCATTTCCCAGATTTGACTGCACATACACATTATATGAACTTAAGAATTGACGATCACTCTTAATGACTTAGAAGTAATTTCCAGTGCATGCAGCAGTTTAACATAGATGTGGAACTGAGGTAGATTCTTAGAAGCTTAGAATTAAAAGGGAATCTTCCTTTTTCCTTAGGTATTAAAACATTTACTTGGAAACATAAAACTTCTTAAAGTAATATGAGAGTCACTAGCAGTAATGGAATAAATTGTTATCTTTGGCTAGCTAGTTAAGAATTAAACCTAGAACTTGTGTGTAATCTACATATTCCAAAGGCAGAGAGAAAATATCTTTTCAGACTTTCTAGGGGAATTAAAAGTGTTGTCACTTTGCTGTGCAGGATGAAATGAGGAAAGCTTTTAAAGACTTTTTAAAATAAATATACCTCTGGCATACTCGCTATGGTGGTCTCAGAAGTGTGGGATATATAGGATGAACTGGGGGTAAAGACATGTCCAGATCATGTTAGATCTGAAGTCTCTTCTAGAGGAGGGTCCCTGAGGTGTTAAGCTGCAAGAATAGATCTACTAAATGTGTTTGCACCAGAAACAATGATTTTAAACCATCTGTCCAGATCACAGGGTTTGAAGAACACAGGGCACAGAAATGAGCAGAAACCTTCAGTTCTTATAAATTCTGATAAAATCATTGAGTGATAATATTCTAAATATAGAGTTCCTTCTTGAAAAATGAGTGTTCTGAACATTATTTGGCATTGTTTGCTGACTGGCAGTTAAATTTGCTTTTTTTAAAAAAATTATATGCAGATAAATGCAACCGAGTTTATAAAGATACTGTGGGCTTCTTATGGCAAATGCTACGTAGTATATTTGAACTCTTGTTTTCTGCTTAAATAACTAATTGCAGGCTTTCCAGAAAACACTCTCTGCTGTACTTTCATATTGCTCTACTTCAGAGACTGTTTACCCAAAATGTACTAATAAACCTTTGCGCTACTTTATTTTTTTTTTTTTATAGATCATTTCAAGTGACCCGTTCTGGGTACCAACAACTGAGGAAGAATATTTGCACTTTGGGGAAAAGGCAGACTCGGAGAACCAGGCCCGCAAGTACATGAACGCAGTAAGAAAGCGAAAGGGACTTTATGTAGAAGAAAAAATTGTGGAGCATGCTGAAAAGCAAAGAACTCTCAGTAGAAATAAGTAGCTGTGTCTCCTTCCTGTCTCTCCTGCCTCTGCTAAGTGGGACTATTTTCTATGCAGCAGGTTAAAAATTTCATCTGGACTTTGTTCTTTGACACCACTTTCCTTACATGCTATGTCTGTGGCTTATGTTTTAAAAAACTTAAGCCTTTCCAGCTTTTATACAGAGAAAATATTTTATTTAAATAAAATATAGGCATATTCATTGCAGTTGGTCTCAATTTTTAAAACTTACTGCCCTATTGAACTTTCTGTCACAGGATTTAATTTGTTTACACTAATTTAATTTGTTTCTTTCTGATCGACCAGATGTAATTACAGTTAAAGCTGGTTAGCTAGTCTTTTGCAAATAAACTATGCACTGAATTTAGCTCCTTAATGTTTTTGTCTCTGTTTTTTAAATTTATTTTAATTTCTGTAATGTATTTGTTACTCACCAGTACTTTCCATAGTTACCTATATCCAAATAGATGTAAGTCTATTAGGAATTTCTAAACTATTTATTTCACTCTGTTCCTCATGTAAGCAGTCATGTAAATCAGTAACATCATCTTTAAATCAGAGGGCAAAAATAGCCTGTGTAGAAGACTAAGCACTGCAAACCAAGCAAGATTTGAATTTTCTCCCTCCTTAGAATGCATCTTATTAAAAATTTTGTGTAATTGTCCTAGGCTGGGAGCTGCCATCTCTGAACTAGGCACACAACTACCTCTGTCAATCCTGTGTGAGTGTTTACAGAGTCTTGCAGAACTTTCTATCCATTCAGCCTGTTGTCTTGAATTCAGTGAAGGGGAACACTTGCCAAAATATACAAAATGTCATGCTGTTTGCAGGTGTCTAGGATGTAGAAGGCTCCAAAATGATTCAGATCAGGACTAACAGGAGAAAAAGTCCTCACAGGGCATGAGTTTTACTTAAGAAAAATGGAAACCTTGGATAGAAGAAGAGAAACATGATGCATGAATTATTTTCTCACTTGGCTGCTTAGATTTGTAAAAGGAAAAGACAAGAATTCTAGAAGGTTAAGACTGAATAGGTAGGTGTCCTTGAAGAATTTCTGATGTTTAGTTAAATGAATGGGAAATAAGTCCTTAAATCTTGTGCCAACTGATCTTCTGCTACCTCTTGACTTTGCTAATTGCAGAGTTCTGTTTCAAATAACCATTTAAACAAGTTGTCTTTTTCTTTCCAGAATATAACCATTTCTTTAATTTGTGTTTGCCTTGTACTCCTTTATCACCTACTTGGTCTTTCTAAATAAATAGTCTGTGTATGTCAGTTACTGCAGCAGGCAGAAGTTACTTGTATTAGTTTTGCTTTTTACAGGGAAGAGAACTGTTACTCGTTTCACAAGTAGAATGATTTTGAATGGTTAACTTTTTATTACATAGCAGCTTTTCCAGCTTGTTTGCTTTCATTATGGAAATATTTCCTTTTAAAATTGTATTTATGAATTATTCAAGCAAATGAAATATTTGCCTTCCTTAAAAGGTTGTTCCATAAATTGCTGCTGTTTTGCAAGGGGTGTCTACACATCAGCCCTATTAGAGCTTGAACAAACATACTTTTGTAGTTTGGGCACTGCCAGTTGGTATAGCCATGGAAAGCATGGTAACTTCCTGCAGCCTGCAAGAAAAGTCAAGACATAAATGTTTGTAAGATCTTGGCTAATACAGCTGCTCTAGTAGCTGAATACAAGATAGAGTTAGGGCTGTCTGGCCTGCAGTTACAAAGATGCTTGAATAGGTGACATAGAGCTGGACAGGTTGGTCATTGTTATGACTGCATAATTGTTAACTGTAATCTACTATACTTGAGTAAGCATTAACATAGAGTTTAAAAAGATTTAACAATAGCTTTCATATTTTGTTATGACATGTTTTTGGATTGCATCTCAAACAGCATAAAGGTGATAATTAATTCAAGATGTTACAGCACTATTATTTGTAAAGAGCAAAAAATCCACTAACGAGCAGAAGAAAAGCAAACCAACCTGCAAGAAGTTCAAGCAGCAATATTTGAGGTCTGTTTTCTTTACTAACAGCTCCTAGTGAGAAGAGAATCTAATTGCTTATGTGCCATGAATCTCTAACCATTTTTCTCTGTTTTATTATGATTATTTGTTACACATACATAACAATATGGAATAATTTTAGAAAATATCTGCAAAGGGAGGCAGCTAACTTGCTGGTGGAGCAAGCTGCAGAAAGATTCTTTCCTATCCTTCTTTCCATGTTAGTTTAGAACTTCAGTTACGATATTACAGTATTACAACTGATGAGGACAGAGATACCAGAGAAGCACAATATTTCTGTACCAATACATGTAGTTCCCAAATTAGGTCTGAATACACTCTCGACTCTCTACTAACCTTAGGAACTTACTCTTCTTCTTTGAGACACTAATACTTAGAAGCTTATTCTATGGGAAATAGAGCGTGTCACTCCTTCATAATGTCAGCTGCTGTGCTAACAAGGAGAGAAACATGCAACATTTGAACTGTATGCTCCGCTTCTGATAAAAGACCATTTAAAGCATGGAAGAGTAGCTTTGGCTGTAAGTGATTTTTTGAATGCTTTGTTAGATTGAATACTTACTCTTGATAGCAGAGACGTCCTGGCAAAATTCTTGGACTCCAAATGGCCATTGTTTTCAGTTGAAACTCTTAGTTGGTTAAGCAACCACAATTAGAAATGTCCTTCTCACAGTAGAACCCTCTCTTTTCTGTGTGGGGTGTTGGCTTATAAATATACAGAAAGAACCACAAAAGTCTATGGGAGGGTTGTGAACAGTGCAGTTCAAGTACCTTGCAATTTTTTTGAGTAGTCCTTCCACTAGCATAAGAGGGGAGAAGTGGTTCAAGTCAGGCTTTGCAATGGATGACTAATAGTGAACAAGATTCCTCTCATGAAGAGCTGTGGGCAGGAAGATTTTTTTAATGCTACTTGAGGAATCTTTAGTTTCAGACAGCCAGATTAAAAGGGAACCTTAAAATAGTGAGCTAGACTTGGCATATTGCCATGCCTGCGAAAAATTACATTTCTGTACATGCAAGGAGTCACCTGTTCATGCAACTACCTGAGACCCAAGAGGATAAAAGAACCTCAGCTGTTGCTAAATGCTTGCTTGTTCTTTGTTTCCACTGGCTGGGTGAGGGGAATAAATATCTCTAGTATAAATGAGAAACTGGACATCAGTTTCCTTCTCTTACTTTGTGCAGAAGGTAAATGCACTCTACTTGGAAGTTCTGGGAGTAAAACAGTACCCTTAATTGGAGAAGTTTCCTTAAATAAATCTGTTTGAAACTTTTTTTCATTTATAAACCTGGTGCCAGACAAGTACCATTTACAGATGAGACAACTTGAAGAAAAGAAGCTTGCAGGTGTGCTTAAAACCTTTCATAGTGTGACTTGGGAGAAGAACTCGAACCTGGAATTCAGGTGACCTTTTCTTCTGGCCCTGATCATATCAGCCTGGGTTCTTGGGGCAGGGTATTGAAAGGTTTGCTTCTTCTATTAGGGTTTCTCCTTTCTAACTTCAATTTGGTTCAAAATGCTGTGTAGGCTTTTCTGTGCTTCTTCCTAGTTTCCTTTGAAAGCAGAAATTAGAAGAGCATGTGGAGGAGAGGATGTGAATGAGTTGGATTATTTTGTCAGCACCATTTTTTTTCATGCCTGGTTTGAATTCTCACATAGCTTCTGATTCAGAAGCTGATTCTGCCTGTGAAAACTCAAGAGTTGAAACTAGGTAAGGGAGCACAGTTTTCTTTTTTGCATCATGTATAGGATCAGGCCAGTCAAGAAAATAGTGATAAGAAATTTTTAGAACCTGTTGTAATGTTGACACACAGTCCTTTTGTATTCATAACATGTTTTGAAATCCTTCCTTGGAGGGTGTTAAATGTTAATATTTTTTTTTTACTGGATACTACTAAATCCCTACTTGCAGAATACTTATAAGAAATTTACATCAACTACTATTCCTTCTGAAATGTAAAATCCATGGAAATGAAACCAATTCTGAGACATGATTTTTAAATGTCAAATATTTACATAACATTTCCAGGTAGTAAATGCTTTTTTAGCACTGTAGTTTGAGGGATTTTGCGTTGTTATTATTCTCTTACTTTGACTATAGCTAAACTTTTCTATGGATCTGAAAGCCTTTAATTAAATTTATGTATAATACATTTATGTATGATAACATTGACAGGAAAAGTGACCTGAAAACAAATGTGTTAAGCTAAGAAGTATTTTTAAAAGCATGGATGCACCAAAGCTTTCAATTTCAGACAAATATTTTCTTTATCTATCCCCCTCCCCAACAGATATGAATCTTAGAATCTTATTAGAATATGCAGAAAGCCAAGTAAATACACATCCTTGTCTGAAAGAGCTTTTTTATTTTTAATTAGTATTTTTTGAACTTAAAGCCTACAGCTGAATTCTTCAGATTCACTTGTAACAGCTGTGACTGAGGGGTATGACACAAATGTTGGTAGTGTTACCAGGCACAAGGTTTTTTTACGTAAAGATGATGCCATTTCCACAGCCAAAACTCAAGCTTCTTGGGCATTTTCTGCAGAGTAGGATCCAAAGAAGTTGGGGAAAGGTTGGCAGAATGTGGAGTAGAATTTCGCAGATATGTCTGTAGAGTGATAAAAAGTGTGTACATCTCTTATTGTGTTATTCTCCACCAGTTTGCAGCTTTACTCCTCAAATTTGCAGTATTTGTGACTTGCTTCTTCAGTACAGCCCTAAGAAGGAAAATACTTAGTGTTAAAGTGAGATATCTGTGTAGGCCTGGTTAATTTTACTGATGCTTAGACAAATTGTTTACATGCAAGATAAAACATTTACATCTAAATACCATTTTGATTTAGCAGTATTCCTGTATTTTGGTCTCTTATCTATTTGATGTGGCATAGTCATATCCTCTGTTGTGTGTGCTTTGTGGCTTGTGCTAGTTTGGATCTACTGAAAAGTAGGTGAGATAAAAATTAATGCTCATTTTTATAGTTTCTATTAGTAAATGGAAGAGAGAAGTTTGGGAGGCATGGGTCTCTTACAGCTGTACCATTCCTTGATTATAAAACTTCTGCAACCATGACTAACAGGAGGAAAAAATAGATACCATGAAGTAGCGTGGTTTGGGCTGGCAGAGACTTTCTGTTTCAACAGATGCTGTTTTCCTACAGGAGCTTTATTTATTGATTGACTGATTGATTGTTGTTCCTCCCCCTCTACTCATCCTTCCTCCTTCGTTTCCTGTTATATCAAGGATCAACTCCAAAACTCCCCACTAATTCTTTAGAGGCATATTTTTATTATTAACTTATTTACTTCTTTTTGCTGAAACTGCTTATCTTTGTAAAGACTTGCTGATTCTGGAATTTGTACAAAAAAAAAAGGAGTAAAATTCAGTAGTGTTTTCCTGTTAGCATTTTTGATGGCTGTATAAAAGGCTTGTCCTTCACCCTTACGAAAGTGGCATGTCTCACTGTTCTCCAGTGAGATAACTGGGTGCATTTTTTTGCTCCCAGAAAAGTTGCTGGTGTAAAAGGCCGACAATAAATAATAATCTGCACCGGCAGCAAAAATAAAACTTCTGTCAAAAAAATCTATAGCCTTTTTAAACCCTGCATTTCCTACATGCTCATAAACATGTTTGCTATCCCCTGAGAAGGAGGGGAATTTAGTAATGCTATGCTACTTTTTTGTGAAGTGGCCACAAAGCACAGCTAAAATATGCAACTTCTCAAGTGGAATTACAAATGGGAGGCAGATTGATCATCATCACCAATTCAGTGCTGGCTTTTTCCCATCTGTGGAGAGCTCTTTCCAGAATTTTTCATATGGTTCTTTTACACTGTCATAAATTAAGTCAGGTAATGGATAAATCACTCTTGTTTCATTGCTTTCTGAATGATTTATGCCAGTGTAAACTGCTACCCTGGAATATCTTGTCTTTTTTTTTTTTTCTTCCTGTAGTAAAGGTCTCAGACTTAGAGACAAGTTTTAAAAAACTTTTGGGCTTTAGTGAAGACTCCATGACAGTTACATGTATCATTGTCCTCTCTGCCACATTCTGCTGAAAACAGTAATTCTGGTTTATACCTTACTTAAAGAAGGAAAAGCCACAATCTCAATCTAAAAAGAGGGCTGTGGAGTAAGCAACAAGTTTTTGGGAGGGCATTAGTACAAAATGATCCCTGGCTGCCTAACTTGGTGTGCCCTACGAAGACAATTTTTTGCTGTAGTGATGATTTCATAGCATTTGAAAAAGGGAACATTCAGCTGTCTTGTAATTGTAGGATTCAAGAAAATAGTTTGGAGTGGCCACCATGCAATGCAAGGCTAAATGTTGTCCTTACTGGAGCTATAAGAAGGTTGATGATGATGAAGAAGAAGCAGATTTAATCATGCTTGAAGAGGGCTTGACAAAGTCTGTGGAAGCTTCAGGAGTCCCACTCCTTTACTGCGTCTGAAGGCAGTGTAACTTTTTGGCTAGACTTTCCACCTGAGTACTCTGAGATTTTACTCCTGGTTTGTTCAAAAGGGGAGGATGCAAAGTCAAGGTCAGTCATGGAAGAGTAGGGACAAAAAAAACCTCAAAAATTTGCTTGGCCAGAGTGATAACAACTATTAAGCGGTAGTTTCTGTTTGCCTCTAATATATGGTTGACCACAAGTTCTTTTTTTAAATTTTTCTAATGCTTCTTTAAATGATGATTTTATAACAATAAACCTATTTCAAAAGGCTGATTTATTTGCTCTGTGATACAGACATATTCAGAGCCAATTGGTGCTGAAATACAGTAGCAGGCATGCTATGGAGCATACCTGCAGCTAATTGTTTTCTGTCTTTCATCTCTTACCATGGTAGCATGTACCTTTAGGATGTCAAGAGAATGGCTCTTCAGAAGAGAAAACTAGCTTTGCTTCACAGAGTGACTGACAGAAGGAGCTGTGCGAGCGGCAGCTGAATCTGCACTGCCCCTGGAGACTAGGCACAGCATGTTCATGACAAGTGCTGCTATCACTGGGCTGGGGATTGAAAGCTGATCCTATTTATGAATCCATGTCTTCTCCTTGTAATGTTGCTGTCATGCAGTATGAACAGCTTAGGAAGGTTATTTTAAATTAACCTTCCTGTGTTAAAACAATGTCTAGTCTGTTCCTATCACATCCAGCATTGCAAGCATCAAGGCCAGTGAGTAATTCAGCTGCAGCTGCTGTGAAAGGAGGAGAAATATAAAAATGCTGTGGGGAAAAAAATAACATCCCACTTGTATGAGTGCCTTTATAGTAACTGTTTTAATTGCATAATAAGATTGCTTTGTTGCTCTAGAAGTGTTCAGTAATAGATAGTGTGCAAGTATGCTATATGGAAGACACGTTGCCTTGACAGGCAGAATGTAATTACCAGTCGGAGCATGCCTTTTGTACAGCCTTGCTTCTGCAAAGGAAAGCAAGAAGAAACAAGCTTCTGTAGCGTGTTTCTCTGTCTCCCTTGCTCTCCTGTAGATTTCACAGAATCCCCTTGGCTGTGGCAGGCATATTTCAGGGAATGTGGTGGAAGGGAGCTGTGCGTTCCCAGCAGCAGCCATTCCCTGGGTACCAGTTTACTGACTGTATAGAAAGCAGCTCTAAATAACCTTTTTAATCCCCTTCCACCAGGAGCCAGCAATGGAATCATGGCTTCTATTGAATCTTGCTGCTGGGACAGGTGGAGCCTGAAGAACTGCATGCAGGCATATTTTGAAGTGACGTTGTTCTGAGATCCACAGGCTGCATGAAGGTGGGAGGCCCAGGGCCATGAAATTACAGAGCTTACTCTCCTCTCATGTAAGAAAATGCTATAAGGGAAACTCCTTATTTTTTTCTTCTTGTGGTTCTCTCTCAGCTGAGCACCCCAAAGCACATGAAAAAGCCTCTGCCAACCTGGGCTGGAAGAGTTTGGGCTATAGAAAGGGGAAGTACAGTAACTATCCTGCTTTCTGATAGCTGTTACTTGTGCTTGAGCTTATCAACATCATTTCTTCCAAGCCAAAGATAAGATGCTAAAACTGTGATTGGCAAAGGAAAACATGTAACTGTGTAGACAAGAGTTGGTGGCTGACAAGCTGAGCTCTACTTTTACTCTAGAGCTTGCAGGTAACATATTCCTTTGGCCAGAAAGAATGAAACTATGCATTTCCTCACTAAAAAAATGGCAAACAGCTGCATCTTCTAAACATGTCCGAAAGGTAAAGTAACTGTAAGGTTCTCTTCTTCCTGTGTATAAACAGATTTAGTGTTGATATTAACCATTTGGACTTGAACAATGTCATTGTCACATTATGTGTGATTCACTCTTAGACTATCAAAAGAGACAAGCTCCCCAGTCCATACTCATACCCATATCAGCTGTGTTAGCCCAGACAGTGTGTCCTGTGAGCAGGCAGCCAAAGGAAAACAGAGGCCAAAAGAGTTTAAAGTTGGATATTAGCTTTAACCTCGGTTGGAAGGAACAAAGGAGCAGTTCAGTGAAGAAAGGCACTGAACAGTTGAAAAAAATCACTGAACAACATGAAAATCATACATACTTTGTCAGACACTGTTCAGTGCAGCCATGTGACAGGCACGGCATTTGCATTGGTGTGGCAAACTGACTCCCTTGTCTTGCCTCTCTGGAGGATATGGAGTTCTTTTCCAGCTGTTTACATGGCAGTGTTGTACGTAGTACAGCCCAGCTTCAGTTTTTAGTACATATAGATTGAGATTCAGATCAAGAATCTTATTTTGGGTAATTAATTGTGGTTTATGTGACTTCATTTGAGTCCTGTTTGATTTCTGCCAGATGAGGATCTGTTTTTGTGCTACTTCCATTTTGTTCTTGACTTGCAAAGCGACAGGTATCTGTGATAATGCTAGT
Source organism: Aegotheles bennettii (assembly GCA_013398125.1). Lineage (NCBI taxonomy): Eukaryota > Metazoa > Chordata > Aves > Caprimulgiformes > Aegothelidae > Aegotheles > Aegotheles bennettii. The sequence goes on from VZRW01012057.1 coordinate 1,131,217, forward strand.
TGAGCCTTTTTTCTTCATAAGTTTATTACTGGAGAGCAGAAATATGTCTGCAGACTTGTGAGCACTCCTATAAATAGCAACCTACTGTGCATAAGGAGACTGCTACTGTTGCCAACTCCTTGTTTTTATGACAAATCTTGTGATATTTTGTTTTTCCTTAAAACCTCAGGTCTTGTATTTCATCAGAATCTCTGTTTTCATTAAAAAAAAAACCAAACCAATCCAAACAGTTTCCAGCTTGATGTTGGCATCAAATTAGAGAAAAAACATGGAAATGTTTGCAGCTTCACCATGATGGCAGAAAAAACCGAATGCATACGAGAGCCCCCAAATATAGTATTTTACTTTAAAAACAACAAACAAAAAATCCCAAACCACCAAGTAAATGAAAGACCTGTGGTTTTGAAGGACAGACTCTTAATGTCTGTGTTGTGGTCTTTTACTGTAACTGTAAAAGTGACTTTTGTAATACTTTTTATAAAGTGGTGGTGGTTTTTCTTCATTGCAGATAAGCTTCTTGCAAAATCCTTATTTAAAAAGAAAAGATGTTGAATCCTTTGGAAACATTGGTCATTTTATAAAACAAAGAGCTGCTAATAGTCCCTGAATACATGGCTTTTTCTCTAGATTTAATTCTTGATCTGAATCTGCATGACCCAAAGCTGAAGGGCTGGAGGCTGACAGTAAATCTGTTAAAATATCGAGCTGTTGTGGCGTACAATGCTAATCTTGATTCTTCCCTCCTTGCTAGATGTATGCTGAGTTACCCCTGCCTTTTATCAGGGTAAATGTTTGAATAATAGTTTGTTCTATTGTAATTTTTAGACCTTGGATTTAATTTTATAAATATTTACTCAAAATACAACCCTCCCTCAGCCCCTAGCTTGGCTTCGAGTAAACAAGTGTGTGTGTACTGGTCTTTTAGAAGAAGTCTTAAGTCATCACTTCCATGAATTGAAGCGCTTAGGCTAAATATTTAGGGGGCTGGGCATGTGGTACCAAATGGGACCACGAACTGAACTAGAGCTTTCCTTCTCTCACTGGTTCTTAAGAATTGGCCTTTCTTCTTTGCTCAATGAGAGAGAGAAATGTTAAGTCTTGCACAACATCATAATCCAGCACTTCAACAAAAGGGAGAGAAATGACAAGTTGTTGTGTTTGATATTTCAGTTATAAAAAACAATTTGAAAATATTTCAGATCAGCTTTAATCATCCTGAGTAAGTAACGAGAGGGCAAAAAGTTACAGTGTAAGCTTTTCACTCTGCTTTTGTTGACAGTAAATGCAGTTGTAGATGAAGCAGTAATTGGGGCCAGAAGAGAGAAAGATGATTACTGGATAAATGGGCAAACTTCACTTTTGAAAGTTGTGCAACCAGCAGTACCATTATAGAAGAGAAAATAAGAATTTTGTAGGTTCAAAGGCCTTTTTGCTACAACAAATATTATTTTGAAAAAGATGGAATTGTTGCAGAGGAGATTTGCAGAAATAATGATGTCCTGATCCTTAGAGATTGAAGTTCTGCAACTTCTGTTAATTTCCAAATCAAAGGATATTTCCCAAGACTTTGAGCTACGTTGGTTTTATGTTGTTACCCTCTAAAAAGCTTTTTTTAGAATTATAACAAAATAAGGGGAGTTTGTTTATTTTGCATCTCTTTTACTCTGTGAATTTAAATAAATCTTTTGAATCATACGTATATTTTCAGTGTTTCAAGGTAAAGATGGGGACTTCCCCTATTAGGCAATATTTCCTTTTATGATTCTGCTATATCAAACTTCTTGGTGATGTTATTAATCCCTGATGTATAATTCCCAAGGAGCATGCTGCTTTTCTTTTGAGATATAAAAATAGGGGAGAACATCCCAGGAACTTATCAAGTTACCAAAAACTGTGTTTTCTCTTTTCCTTCAGCCTTGGTAAATGTCTCTTTGAACACTACATAATTTACTGTACTGTTTTTAAAAAAGCTAAATGAATACTTGTGGGAAGGGAAATGAATGATTTGTGGACTGTGTAGCAAAGGGGGAACTGGTGGCAAAATCGGTTTGTTTTTTTTTAATGCTGATTGCTCAGGGATATATTATAGTATCTAATCAGAAGTCATTACTGGTTTATACAGCATTTACTCATACAGCTTTACATATACACGCCCTGTTGGGTCCATTAGGACAGGATGATTCTTTGATGGACCGCATTCCCGAGATCAACTGATAGGCCTGCATCATTCACCTTCAACCATACAGATGATCTTCAAGGTGAGCAAACATTTAACTACCTCATGAAAGAAGTCTGAAACTGAGTTTCCACTCTCAGCACTTCCTGCTAAAGAAACCGACTTGGGTTTTGTCTGTTTTTTTAAGAAAAGAATGTTATCCTAGCCTTCGATATATATACCCAGGGGCAACATATTTCATAGAGGGGTCTCTTTCCTCATGATGATTGGTCTTCTAGCACACCAGTATTAATCTATAATGGAAAGACCTCTTTTTAGAAACTCCGTAGGCAGTGCTGGGATATTATGATAGTGTCAGGTGGGAATAGCTGTGAAGCATGTCTACCACCTGGATGTGCATTCACTGTAAAATCAGAACGTGTCATGAAATGTTTGTCAGGCACAAGTATTGGAGTTCTAGTACAGGGCAAATGGAAGGAGGATGAGGACTGCTGCTAAGAGAATATGGGGGTTCAGAGGTGGGTCTAATTTTATTGATGTGTATAAAAAAAGTAATAATAATTCCTTTTCTTAAGAAGGATCTTTTGAATACTGAGAAAATCCTTCTCTGCAGCTGTAAGATGCATTTAAATCACACAGCGGAAGCAATGGTCTATATACATGTAAATGTGTTTTGATGTCCTCTTAGAAGTTGAAACACCCACATCCAGGAAGCTAGTTAGCTCATGCGGGAGCACAATTGCAATTCTTCATTAAATGTACTATATAGGACTTCTTTTTCACTTCAGAAGCACTGAACTTTAGCAATTTATATTTATTTGAGATGAAAGAGGCAAGCTAACAATTCAATACTTATCACTTCTAAATAAAAGGAGACCTTGTGTTACAAATTAATTCATCATTTTTAAAAACTTTCTTAATTTTTGATGAATTGCTCGTTCCTGTTGCAGATGATTAGCATCACTCACTGTTCTGTAGAAACAGCTTTTCCTTTTACAACACCGCGACCTTCACCTCCCATATCCCTAGGAAAATGTTGCAGGAGGTAATGGAGATACAAGCAGTAGTACTCTGTAGAAATTACGGAAGGAATAACAGAAATGTGGATGTTTTCTCAGGTAGTATAAACTTGTGTAATTCTCTTGTCTTGGTAGCTAACATTTGTAAGACAGTGTTGTAGCTCTTTTATATCAAAGAAGTTAAACTGATTTATTCTGGTTGAGAACCTTCAGGGGATTTTATTTATGCATATTTGGATCTTAACCAGCCTGTAGAATTTTAGTGCAGGGAAAAGCTGTATATTAAACCCTACATGGAAGTTCAAAAGCAAATTCTTCTTTTAATGAGCCCTATTATTTAGTTCCATGTATCAGTGCTTCTATTTGAAATGGAACCACATCTTCTATTCAAGCTCACATATGCTTATAACATTTTCTTTGTAATGGTTTAGGAAAAATAAATGAAATTGGGACCCTTGCAGAGTAAGCTTTTTCATGAGTGAAGCTCAGAGCAAAATCTACAGCACTCTACTGTGTTACGTTAGAGAAAGTGCTGCCTCTGTAACTTTTATCTAATGCTCAGCATAGGCTTTACATGTAGGTCTGTTTGATTATTGCCCCTTGGAGCAGATAAGTATATGGAATGATCTCACTCCATTGTAAAGATAATTTGTCTTTGGGGATTCTGACCTTCTTCACATTTCAATGACATCATCCTTTTTACAGACTGTAAATCATTAATGTTGACTCCTGGCCTTGCTAATAAAACCTGCAGAAATATAGTATGGAATAACAATGTGCTTGTATTAATATTGTTAGATCTGCAAATAACAATTAGCTGCTCAAAACTACTTTTTAAAGGCAGTAAATTTGGATACTCATGGCCTCACTTAATGTTCCTAACATGTCCATTATATACCAACCCACATAACGTGCACATCTAGCTGAGCTGTAACTTAGGTGTTTTCTTTTAATTCTGAGATCTAAATAGCTTTATAAATTAGCCTGAAACAACAGCAGAGAGAAACTCTTCTCCATGGTGACCAACTTTGAGAAACATTGCAAAAAATCAAAATGTATCAGTTTACCTACAGCAAATGGCCTTCATTTATCAAAATGGCCAGTTTTTCAGGAACCAACAAAGACAGTTTTCTCATTTAACACGTTTTCACACATGCAAGTGATGCTTCTTGCAGATGCTTCTTTCAAAATACCTCTGAATGGTTCCTATCAGTTTCTCCAGTAAATACCTTCATGTTGTCATCCAGGGGATTGCAAGGGGTGATGAGCTGCAATTTTTATGAGTCTGAATTTAATATTCCTGCCACAGCCTATCACTGGGTTGAAGCAAAGAAAGCCTCTTTCCTTTGTTAGTACTGCCACATGATGGCTTGTGTGCATTTTACCTTTGGGGTGATATGGGTCTTCTGTGTTATCGGTATTAATTTCTAATGCCTAATTAATGCCTTGTACAATGGCATTAAAATCAACCAAATTAAACCAGTGTTTTCAGATCGCTTCTGTGTGTGGGAACAATTTGTGTACAGTGACTTTTATTATTTCTCCTGCATGTTCAGGCAGTTTCCCATTATGTTTGTATGGCTTTTCACATGCAAGAGGAAGAGAAAACAGTTTTTAAGATGATGAGGTTACAAGATACACACACTGGACAGTCTGGGAACTAGTTGGAAGGCTGTAGAAATTATCTTTTACCATTTTGGATTGATTTTATTTCAGGATGGCACGTGTCCTTTTTGGCTTATTAATATGATCCGTGTCCTGTCCTAAACTATAGGGAAAATGGACAAAAATTAAAGCTGCTTGGCAGTAGCACCTTGAGTCATGTATCAGTTCCAGGTCCCCAGTGATATCATAAATGTTTTAAAAAACTTGGCTGGACAGTAGTGAAATTGAAGTATGAAAAAGATCAGGTTTGTCTCCTTTTCATTTCTTTCCTTCCAGCTTGCTGCTTTTTCTCTTTGCCCATTTTCCTTTATTCCTTTTTTTTTTCTTGGGAAGCTCCATAGCTGTAGCATATGTCAAAACACCAGCAAGACTGCATGTTCTTTTCAAGCAGCCAATGCACCCTGTGCTGATCATTCGTTTATTTTGCAGTACTCCCCCCAAAATAAAACTAACCTGAAATCATCATTCTATTCTTTTCATTTTAATGTCATTCTTTCAGTTTCTTATTCAAAGTATTGTTTTCTCCTTGGGAGCTGTTTGACATTTTAAACTTTTTTAATGTTTTTAAGGTGGTGTTGGTATCAGCCTATCTTTTCCTAAAAAGACTGAAAAGAAAAAAAAAGTGAATTTTTTTCATCGTAAGTTCAGACATTTTCATTCAGAATTACTTTTCACTTCATAGATGTATCTAAAATGATCTGTGCAGTTGGTGTTTGTTTTCTTTGTGTCCAGAATTACTTCCTGCAGACAGCAACTTCTAGGTCTTTTAGAGCTCCTGATCAGAAGGCAAATGGAAGAGAAATATTCTGAAAAAAGAACCAGACTGTAGTCTGTTGTGCTCTTTATGTATTTTCCAGCTGGTTTTGCTTCTAACCTTCAGCGTTCCTCATGGGACACTGATGCAAATCTGCATTCACTTTTTTTTCCTCTTTGTGTATAGCACACAAGACCTAAAGTAAAGCAGTAATTTGCAATATTAGGAAATGTGGCTCGGTGTCCCCATCCTCGGTGTGAACATGCACATTTAAATATGAATGAAAGTGGGCCAGCACCCCCTTGAAGCTTTGAGTTTTTGCACAGACTGCCTGTTCTTTCTGGTTTAAGTACTGTATTTTTTTTCCTTTGCCAAACAACAGCTACCATATGGGCTGAGCTTTAGCCAGTCAACTACAAAATTGCAAACACTCTTTTGACTGTAAATTGAATGGAAAAGGATGTCAGTTACTGCTTTCCTCCTGTGGCCACACCACAAGAGCACCTGCAGTAAAAAACTGGCATTCATGCTCTGAAAGGCACCACATGCTTCTATTGTTAGCCAAACAGTATCTAACCTTGGCTTTGCTTACCCTACTCCTATCACAGTGGGAAGATTGTGAAGATAAGAGCCTCCCTTTTGAATACGAGTTCAGTTAGAGGCACATCTCGGCACTCATCCACTGTGTTTTTTTTCCGCTAAAGGAAGTAAAAATCTGCTTAGCAAGGTGGCTATCTGTGGGATCCTTCGAAGAGGAGTCTTTTGACTTAGGCACGTTTACCATATTTATTTTTAAATTTGTTACAAAATTGTAACTGCTTTCTCTGAAAGCTTCACACTGCGACTGGTTCAGTTCACTTATGGGATTATCTGGTTTCCAGCCTGAATGCCAGAACAAAACAATTCTGCCTCTTGCCTGTGCAAAGGTAGTCCGGATTTTGACCATTCCTGTATCCCCAGAGCAGATTTGAACTGAAAGCGACACAAACATGTGCAAAGAGGATTTGAGCAGGGAGAAACTGATAGTGTCTGGAAGCAGTGAACTGGGCAATCCATTAAGGGAGGCAGCTGTTAGGCCAAGAGAGGTCCCTTGTATCCCGATATGTAATATGACAGCTGAGCTGAGGAGCAGGCTTGTGAGAGTGCCTGCAGCTGCTGCTGTCAAGGGCCTACTAGCCCTTGCATTCTAGGAAGGCTGGTGAAACTCTCCATCATCTGCTATGTCTGTTAACTCTTCCTTTCCTAGATATATATGTTGTTATTGAACTAACCAAAATGTTTATTGACGTTGTGATTTCAAATTATTGGGAAGAATGGGCGGTTGAATAATAAGGGTATTTTCTTTTGTCTTCTGAAGCCTAAAGCTACATGGCTGGCTAAAGCATTGGTGCTTTTTTTGAGTCACCCAGTGGGTTGCTGGATGCATTACATATCAGTCATGGCTTTTGTTCAAAGACAGGAGTTCAGTGCCTACAAACATAAACTTCACTCTTGGATCACTAGAGGATAGTTACTAGGTCAAGGCTTAGGGCACTGAAAAAAGTATTACAGTGCAAAGGAATTTATGGGGTGACCAATAACATTCAGAATGTTAATTTACAATTACTGCTTATGACTTAAAATTGTACCAATTGGAGGCCTTGAGCATTTCTGCCAATGTTAAAACCCACAATACTTAAACACAATCAAATAATTGCACAGCCGGCTGTGCAATTTTGGTAATTATCTGGCAACATTTAACATCAAAGAGGTCATATTTTTATATATCACACTGTAGTTGCCCTTCTCCCCAGAAGTGAGTGGATGGTAGATGCTGCTGCTGTTTGAATAATCTCAAAACAAGAGGTTGATGTTCAAAAGTTTGTTTAGAAAATGCTCTGTACCTTTACAGAGTTTTAAAATCATTTCTTCTGAGACGATAGGTAATACCTTCTATAATGAACAGTCAGACAGTTAATCCTTGGTTCCTCTCCCAGTTCTGGGCCGCCTTCTAGCATTTGTGCGTATCATGACTACTTTAACTAACATGCCTGAAAAGTATTACCACATGTTTATTAAGCTCAGAGTCAGAAAATTAAATGTCTTTTATGGTGATTTTTTTTTTATATATCTATTTGTGCCCTTGTTTCCTACCATCTCTGCAGCACTGGAAATTAATGGCCCAGGTTTCTATTACGTGTACCATTTATGAATGTTTAGCCTTTACTCTTCCTTTGTTTCTGATTCTAAACATCTTGTAGATAAAGTAGGCATATGTACAATATTTGTTACTTTCAAATGAAATCTTGTAGGGTTTTTTATTATTTGTGCCATTTAAAACAAGTTTGGAGGGATGCTGTGGCACAGCCGACAACTGGAAATCTTGTAGATGCTTTGCAGTTAAGGTTGCGCCTTGTCTCTCATGGTGAGCTTGTTTTTCACATCTTTCCTAGATTGTTAAAAAATAGTGTAAATATGGTACATCTCCTAGGAAGGAAAGTCCAAGTCTGGGAGAGGTCTATGAACATATGTATTTTAAGCAGCACTTCTGTTCCTAGCTTTTCAATGTTTCCTTCCTAACAATTTCCCCGTGGGTATCTCCAAAATGTCTTGACTGACAAAATTCCAGCTGTTTTTTCTTTGGTTGCCATATCTGAGTACAAACTCACTAGTGATTTGTTGCAGAATTGTCTTCAGGGTTCACCAAATAATACTGTAGAGAGGGAAGGGAATGCTCATCAGAGCAGGGAACACTGGGGAAAGAGGCCTGGGATTGTGCAAAGGCGAATGAGGGCGGGAGAGCGTGAAAAATTTTCAGTGTGGGTAAAATGTATGTTTCAATTTCTGCTTCTCTCCATCACCCATAGCCCTGGATTTGTACCCAGAGAATCACAGAATGGTTGAGGTTGGAAATGACCTCTGGAGGTCATCTTGTCCAACCCGCTGCTCAAGCAGGGTCACCTAAGGCAAGTTGCCCAAGACCATGCACAGTCAGGTTTTGAATACCTGCAAGGATATTTCCAAGATAGTTTCTTGCATTTGCATATATGGCCTTGCTAGACATGCCAAAATCTTTCAGAGGGAAGATTTCTCAAGAGAGGCATTCTAAAACCTGTTGGACCACAGAAGATATTAGATTCCAATCTTACTGGGGGGGGGAAAGGATACAGAATTCCTCAATAAACAGAAAAAACCATGTGTGTGGGGAGGAAAGCATGTGTAAACGTGAATATCTGTTAGGTCTGATCATGCCTACAAAGAAGTTTCCCCTGTTACAAGAATTCTCAAACCTTAGAAAGTCTCTGAAACTTGCAGGTGGATTCAGAAATTCATATTTCTGCTGGAGTCAGAGGTTGGAAGTCTGAGATTTGTTTCTTAAATACGTTCTATAAGCAATATTAGGAGAGACAAATCCTATTCCTGCCCAGTGTCTTTCGATAAGCTCAGTGTGAGCTCGCATTAGGATATGCTCGTTCTGAATTCACTTCTGCTCAGAAGTATTTTGGAGTTACTAAAATTTATTTTTTTTTATGTGTCATGAGTTGCCATCACTTGCCTTAAGTCAAGCAGCTGCTTTTATATCCTATTTTTCTGTTTCTTGCTAGCTCTGTGCCTGATATGGGCCATCTTGCTGCAGTCATTCTGTTTTGGATGTGTCAGTTATGTAAACTGAGAACAGGGATAGGTGTTGCTTCCTTTGGACTGTGTGAAAGTGGTGCTGGCAATATAGAAAAAGTTGGGCTGAAGTAACTTTCTTCCATAAGAACAACAAAAATCTGAACATAATGAAGGTCTGAATTGCATCTAGAGGTAAGATGACTGTTTCTTTCAAAATCTTAAATACGGATCCTTGCTTCTTCCCTCCCCTGAATTCCAGAAAATATGATTTGTCTTTGATTATGGATGGGCTGAGGTTTTTTTTAAAGCAAATGTTTTTAAATGGTTTCTTTGGTATGCTGAAAGAAAATAAATATATTCAAAAGGGCTGAGAATTTAACCCCAGGGAAGTGCTAAAGAAAAAGGAGACAAATTCTTGTACTTACTCCATGAGCTCTTTGAGTGACAGGTTCAACACCACGTCCCCATTTGCTTAATGACACAAAGTTGTCACAAAATTCTTTTATCAGGGTTTGTCTGTGGAGAAGAGTTACACAAACAGAGTAATGCCATGACAAGAGCTGAAAGTCAGAATGATACTGATGTAGGCTCTGCTGCCATGGGAGGAGGGGAAAAACCCAAACCTCTAGCAAGTACACCCACGCTGACAGTTCCCACAAGGCTTTGCTTTTACTTCTGCTTGCTCTCAGGGAGGCTTTTCCTGCCTTTCAGTCATCAGCCCCTGAACGCTTTTCCTCTCTGCTCTCTCCAAAACACCCCCAGCCTACCCCAGGGAATTACAGTGAATAGTGAGTAGCCCACAAGGGCTCCTTGCCTAGCAAATCCTCCAGCATCTTCTGGCAATTTAACCAGATGTTACCTACATCACCCAACTCACAATGATAAATGTTCCTCCAATTTATTTTTTCAAGGTGTAAAGTACAGAACTGGAAGAAACATTGAACAGTTAATGAAATAATTTGTATTTAGTGTCTGCTTGGTACTGTGCAACCCAGGAGCTGTCCCTGACTTAATGCTTTAAATAAGCTCATGTAGCTTCTGTTACAAAACAGAGACCTGGCCTTGGAAAGAAAGAAAGAGGTGGTTTGGAAAAGAAGGTGGCATGGGAGACTCTAACCCTCGATGTTTCCTAATGGGATGTCAGTAGCCTACCAGTGACACCATTGTTTCCTGAAGTCTCTTGTGTTTACAACTTTTCTCCTGACAGCTGACAAGGGACAAGTTTCCAAGGGCTCAAGGTTTTTTTTTTCAGCAGCACCCAGAAGTCTGGCACCTTACCCTGACCTTGTAAGTCTGCAAAACCGGCCTGGAAATTAAATGGAAACAGACTCTCTCTTGAGAGTCCAGCTCCCTCCTACTCCTGGTTGGGCCAGAAACACTGTGAGAACAGACAGATTTCCTAGCAGTATCCTGGCACTTTTTTATCTGTTCCTGGCCAAAACCAGAAAGTGTTAAAAAAAAAAAAAATCTATAGGAAGTGGGAGAAAAGGAGAGCACTGAGTATTTTTAAAACACAAATCTTATCTGAGTTTGAAGAGGAGAGTTTTGGGCAAGTTATTTTGTCTGACTGGTTCATCTACCCCTCTCCTAATCCCTGTGTTTACTGCAGAGCTTTGTGGTTTCCTTCCTCCGGTCTCCTTGGTTATCTGGGTTGGCACAGAGCCTGGGTTCTGCTTCCTTTCCCCCTTGCGCACCTTTGTGTCCCCAGCCACTGGATTCTGCAAGGGCAAGTCTTAATTCTTCACACACTTTTCTTTGTGATTTGCAGCTACTCAGGGGCGCCCTTTGCAGGCTGTTGTGCTCAACCCTCACTGTTTTGCCTTCAGCTTGGCCTGTGGTTTTTGGTTTCCTTCTTTTACATTTTTTTCTAGCTGCCCTGAAGTGCTCAAAGAGCTGCTGACAGCCCACGGAAAACTCAGCAAAGCATTCCACACAGAGCACTTTCTTGCCTTCATCCTTTCCTGTGTCACGTTCATTTTTATTAGGGGTAGCTAAGAAAACAGGACATTGGGGCTTCGACTTATCTGCTCCTGCTGCTTTCAGACACAATGTGCTGGTCTGGACCTACCTGCTCTCATCACAGCAGAACCAGCTGGAGCACCATCTCCCTGTATCCAGCCCAGCCTTTTAGCCCTATGACTGCTTCCATTGGTTCTTCATCAGGAACTGATGCTCTTCAAGCAGTTGTACAAGCCAACCGCTTCCAGCTTCCCCTGGTTCTCTTTCTCCCCGTGAGCTATCTAGCCAGCTAATCCTTCTCCCTAAGTGTGGCTTCTTCATTTTTATGGTTCCCACTAGCTGCTTGTTCCCGTTCTCCTTTGTTTTGAGATGTCTGGCAGCAAAGCCTCAGATATTTCAGTACTTGGATGTTTCAGGATTTTTATTTGCCTGGTGGATAAGTAATGATTTTATAAGGAGTTAAGGAGGCATCTTGTAATGTGATCATGGCTTGGTACTTTCCCAGCTCCTCAACTTGATCAGTGCTGTACCAACTCCCAGGTAGTGTTAAGGACTTTATTGTAAGCCACATTTAGCAGCTCAGAGAAAGGTGATATGACAAGCTGAGACCACCGTGTCTCGGGCTGCCTTATGTGACAAGCCTAGTGAGGAGGCTTCTGTCCTAGTTAAGGAATTTCAGAAACTCACTGGTCTGTCTTTAATTAGGAAGGAGTGTTTGCTAAGATCCCTTTAGATGCAACTGTCACAAGTAGATCAGTATGGCCACGGGCAAAGGCAGCATGTGAACACCATGGCCCACCCCTTTTCAAATACTACCAAGCATAATTTGAGCCAATTCCAACAGCTTGCTCACTATTTGTGTTTATCTTGTCCCATTTAGAATGGAAATTTTGATGTTGAGTAAGGTGAGATCAGTGATCTCAAACAGTTTTGAAAATCTTGTCCCCAATTTCTTGGTTCTTGGAACAACACAGATGCAGCTACATGTGGATGCCTGCCTGTACCACATAGCCATGCATCCCTTAGGTACCAGCTACAGAGCTGTCCCTTTATGTCAGTTCCATGCTAACACAAAAATAGTCTGAAGCAAGAGAGGCCAAGTCTAAAAGTACACTGACAATGATTTCAGAAGTCATTTCCAAAATGGGGAAGCTCTTCCTTTGAAAGCCAGGTAAGTGCTTTAGATACCAACCTTGGAGCCAGGTGGCCTTGTCTGTATTTCTTCGTACCTCACAATGGCTGCTTCATGCACTGGAACTGGTCTTTGCTCCAGATTTCTTTACTACAATAGTAGAACCTCCTTTACGCCGTCATTAATAACTATGTCGGATTTTACTTTGAAAATGTTTTCTCTATGTGCTCCCATCTCTCAGATTTTATTCCAAGCCAGTTTTAAGGATTGCAGCCCCTGCAGGGGTCCTTACAAATCTTATGACTGGATCTCATAACAACAGCCTCTTCAATGTTGTTGATTAATCTTTGTTCTCTTGAAGGTTAAGAAGTTTGCACAAATAAGAAAGCCCTCTCTATTACTCAATAACCAGCCCAACTTACATCCTAACACTACAGTGGAAAATTTGACTGTTGTGGGCCAAAAGAATCTAACCGTGTTACAAAAATCATTATGCAAGACTAAATGAAGTTACATTTTCTTCAGACCATTCAACTCTCTGCATAATTTACTTAGTATTTTAATCATCTTTTTGAACAGTCCTTACTTTCTGAAAGGTCAAAAGTAGCCTAAAAATAGTTTCCATCATCTGATGGCTGCTTTGCTGGATATGAGATTTGATTCCCAATATACAAGATTTTTCACATCATAAAACTGTAGTTATCCTGGCAATAATTAGCATCCTTGCGGACATTCTGATACAGAGATGCAAAGCTTGAGTCTGTGCTCTTTGCCTTTAGAAAGTGCTATGTATATAGTAAGCTCTTTGGGGCAGGGGCTGTCTGACATTATGAATGCTTCGTGCAACTGAATCTTGAATTGATTGAGGCCTGAAGGCACAAATCTAGTTCCAAGAATAGTATGATTGAATGGACATAGAGACTAAAGCAACTTTCTCAGTCCTAGACATGACGTCAGAACAAGATTGAGGTGGAAGTGGGAGAACTTGCACTGTGCAGGCTATCTGCTCTTTGGATGGAAACAGGACTTCATTCTCTAGATTTATCAATGGGTCACTGTTAGTGAGTACTCCAGTTCACTTAAACTTGAAGATCTTTCTGAGTACAGGAATTGCTCTTAAAATCTTGAAATAGTCTATTTCCTGCTTTACCAACGAGAGCAAAGTTTTACTTGCTTTGATTCTGCAGTGAATGCTGTGGTTGCTGCTGGTTAACAGTGAGGATACATGCAATAACAAGTGCCAAGCGTTAAGGTCACTGTAAGCTTAGGATTAAGGCATGAGAAGACACTAAGTGAGCCAGATCTGTTTGCAGGAAATGAAGAATTTTTTTCTATACTTGTTTTGACTAAAAGAATAAAATCCAACCTTATATAACTCTTTGTTGCTTGATCAGGACATGTAGGAGAAATGAAGATAGGCTTGGCAGGCAACATTATAAACATTAATCTTAATAGTCGAAAACGCAGACATTAACTGGATCCAGGAAAGTGATAAATACCTTTCTGCTTTAAAACTGAGGCATGGTTATTTCTACTAGCCAAGATCTTACTGTTTACCCATTGCTAAGCAGAACAGAGAATTAGTAATGAGGAGCTAAGATGGCCCACGAACTAGCAAGGTCTGTTGGATTCCTACTACCACCCCCTCAATCTTCTGCACAACTGCACCTCAGGATCTTATGCTTTGAAGATCTTTTCTAATGTCCTCACAGGCTGGAAGTTGTAATAATGTTTCTGATATTTATTACCTAACACCATTCTTCTAAAGCTGCTATTTCTTTACCTTCCTCCTCCTTTTCACTCAGCTTCAAGGATGGTAGGAGGAAATTGGGAAACCCACCTAACATGTTTTTAATCCTGGCCAGATGGGAAAATTCATGCCTGGCTCCAGAAGCTAGCCTGTTTGGTTCGGAAACCTGCTCTGACAGTTATGCTGCTACCACCCAGTGGGCAAGGTACCTTTCAGCAGGGAGGGCACCTGTGTTGCGGTCAGTGGAGAGAGAAAGGCTGGAACTTCAGCTGCTCAGAGCCAACTGCTCCCTTCTACTCACCAGCACAGTTGTACTGGGACAGGCCACAGGTCTGCCTGGGCCAACATGTTATTTCTGATGGAATCCAACAGTTTGGGGTTTTTTTTAAATATATCTATATGTGTGTGTGTGGATAAAAGTTTCTGGAGTCAGGCAGAATTTTCCCATCTGCTCAGGATTTTTTTATATTTTTATAAATAAAAATAGAGTCAATCTCCTAGCTCTTGTGCCTCCTTTGTATCTTCTGAGCAGAAGAAGGAGGAAAGGGAGATGGTCTAGTCTCCTCCCAGTTCAACCAAATTGTAAGGGAGGATGTACAACCAGAATGAAGATTTAGACACAGAAGAGGTGTTTATGCAATTTGAGTTGTTGCTGTTCAGTAATTGATGTGGAGTGGCTGGGGGAACTGCTAGCACTGGTAGTCACATAGCTCTGACAGATATCACCAGCCAGCAGGAGCAGCTATAGGAAAACAGTTTGAGCATGTAAGGACAGATACTTGCTACTGAGAATGTGTCTCTAGTACAATGTGTGCATCCTTGAAATAGAAATGAATAAGCTTGTGTCTGGATATGGAAAAATAACGTGTGTATGGCAGGCCTGTGGTGTTTGGCCTGGCTCCATCTCCTGCTCACCTACACATACAGCTTCTCGTACCTGCAACAGCACTATACAGTGTCCTTTATAGCTCTCACAGGTGTTATTATACACATAGTACAGACATTTGCTATACTCTGACTCTGTAAAATGGATTGTGTTTCAAAATGCATTAGTACCTGTGGGTTAGTGAGCCTCTTCACTCTTTTCCAGCCAGGTTCTGCTTTGAAACTCGTGCTTTTTAGCACTTTCAAAAAATACCTGCCTACACCTGTCTCTTGGCTCCCCTTCATTCCCAAGGGTGGATCATGAGACTTTAACAGGGCTGCAATAGCAGTGCGTTGGGCATAATATTGTGTTAAATGCTGTGTTTTCTTCCATGTTTGGACATGACCTCTTCTAGTCTGGATGAGACCACAGTGAGAATGGAGTTTAATATTGAAGTGGAATCACAGAAATATAGAGAAGATGCCACTATAGGTCATTTTGTGCATCCAGGCAGGATTGAATATAACTCTAATTTCTATTCCTGACAGGCTGTTTGACATTTCTGTCTTCTGCAGCAGTTAAACTCCAGTTTTTACTCACATGTTGATGCAATAGCTTCTGCTCAGTTTAAAGGGAAAGAAAAGAATAGATAGGAGTCCTTGA
Source organism: Aegotheles bennettii (assembly GCA_013398125.1). Taxonomy (NCBI): domain Eukaryota; kingdom Metazoa; phylum Chordata; class Aves; order Caprimulgiformes; family Aegothelidae; genus Aegotheles; species Aegotheles bennettii. Next base: position 1,146,797 of record VZRW01012057.1, read on the forward strand.
TATGCATCTAAGCAATAACTTCCTCTTGCAACCAAACCTCACTGGCTTAGGTCACAACATCAGTGCTCAGAGTTGAGTCTCGTAGATGAGTAGCATTTAAAATTGATACAGCTTTTAATATGCCCTGGGCCAGCCAGTTTTCAATTACATTCATGCCTGCGCCTTCTCTTTGATGTGCAGTGGTTAACCCTTTCAGTACATTCTTACAGTGCTACCTGTGCCAGTGATGCTGTGCCCTTGCCAGGAACAGATCAGTATACGCCAACACACTTCCCAAGGCAGGGAGCCAGCCATGCACCCAGCTGTTTCCTTTTTTGTTTTTGTTATTGTCTTAAATGCCATTAGTGAGGCATGAAACTATTATTTTTTTAGGGTTTTTTTTAGGGGATTTGTCATGGTCTAGGGCACAGCAAGATACTTTTTTCCTCTGCTTTACTAGCATGTATGAGTGGTACTTGGGCACGTCCCCATCCCCCTGGGAGCCAACCAACTGCAGGGAACTATCAGCTCTCTGAGCACCGGCACCAGCTGGTAGTATATGGGCATATTTATCTTCACTGGATGCCCCTTTCACCCTGCCCATCCTGTGGCTTGTGCTAATTTTATTTTTCCTTTATAAAAAGAGCCATTCCGTATTCTTCTAGGGTCTGCTGTTGCTATTGTTTGATAGTATAAATAGTTAAAGGGTCTGCAGGAAAGGCTGTCACATGTGTTAAGCTAGTGATCCCTAGCAATCCTGACTTGATTTGGCAGTGGAAGCAATTTAAGGAGTGGACTGGCTTATTAAAATGACCTCTATTGCATGTGTCTGTACTCAATAACTGATACAGATTAGCAAGGAGTTAGTGTAGCTTTTGATAATGGATTAATCCTGGAGAGCTGAACTTTTTTTTTCTTGGAAGCAGCTCAGAACAAATCTATGGTTGTTGCAGGCTTCTGTGTTCTCTGTCCTCTGCAGCATCCCTTTGCTCCAACTCCTTAATGGATCAGTGCATACAAAATCTCCTCTGAGAGAGACGTGTACTGTGCAATTATAATGGTACATTTTAGCAGAAAATGCCCTCAAAACAGGCATAAAACCAGCCTAACAGTTTTAAGGAGAAAACAGCTGTGAAGTTTAGAATAAATGTGGGTCTTAGTTGCATTTTATTCTGTATTGCATGTGGAAGCATGCCAGGTCAAGCATGCACACATTGTCCAAGAAGCTTGCAGCAGCAGTTCTATATGTCAGGCTATTCAGTTTAGGAGTGTTCTTGGGAATGCAGGCATGTACCAGTAGAGGGCACGCAGGCTTCATTAAATGGGGACATGTGCTAATTAATAAATCTCAGAAGTAGGTAGGAGCCTACCTGCATCCATATTGCTCCAGACAAAGCACTCATTCAACCGTGCAGAAACTGCCCGTTCCAACAGATTTGTGTTATCTGAAAGAGGCAGGAAGCAAGGGGACACAAAGCACATGTTTGGAATTACACAATCTGTGGTCAAACTGTGATCATGTTTCATGTTCATGCTTAGTCAGACTGTGGCAGTGATTAGGGTTGACTAAACAGTTACTGTACCTCCCATTTTTTCCATTGTGTGGCATCTGCTAGCTCTGTTCATCGTTAAAGTCTCAATCTAGGCAAGTGACACGTAGTGTGGATCAGCCCCATAATGAACTAGAGGGAATTGGGGAGAAAGAGTCAGCAGTTTTTGTAATACATTAGCACAGGATTATTGGGAAATGTGAACTTAAAAGGAAGGCTATCTGCATTTTAGAAACTAAATCAAAGATAAACTGTACAGTAGACTCCTGTTTTATCCTGCCCAATGCACTTGCAGTACATTCATAATCTTCATAAAGGAGAAAATGAATTGGTGAAATAGGCTGTTTTATGATAATATCCCGTATGTTATCAGATTCATACAGGCAGAATCACACTAATGAAGAGAAATTGCAGTTTATGTAGGGCTTGCAGGCCTCGCTTAGGCAGATTAACAGTGGCAAGGGTAAGAGGCAGCACACTGCCTTGGCAGGCTGCCCAAGAACTAATCAATGCAGATGGAGTCAAAGGGACTGCGAGTCTGATTCCCAACAGTTTCATCTCAGAACAAGAATGACTGTATCCATCAGTGCTCATTGATAAGACGTCCTTTAAGCTTGTGGTAAGAATGAACCCGTTTGGGAAGGCAGAGGCTGAGCAATACTAAAAGCGATGACTCCACATGCGGTGCAGGGGAGAGGTGGGTGTTTAATTTTAGCTGCTGACCTGATTTCATGCTGAATGACAAGTATCTATAGGAATCCTCAAGGGCCAATCAGTTGCTATGCTAGTGAAGCTTTTGAAGAAATGCATTTAATTTTATTCAAGTGATGCCTTTAAGGAAGCACTTACGATTTTAACTCTCAGAACTTCTGACTCCTTCAGGTTGATTTCGCCGAGTGCTAAGCTGAACAGTCTTTCATGTTGCTGAAGCTGAAGTTTAACTCAATTGTGTATTTAACACAGCACATGCTAATGTTCTGAAATACCCTGCTTTTCCTCTGTGCTGTTCAATTTTTGCACCAACAGGAAAGCAGATTTGGTGCAGAATCCAAATGATTGAAGCCCTTTTTCCCCTTTGCATGCATGTCCTGAAGTGAGGTTTAGAAAATTAAGCAACTGCAGAGCCTCATTTTTATGGAACTCCTTTGCAAGGGGGTTCTCCTTTGCAGGGGGGGTTCTCTTTGTGGCTTTGTGCTTGAGAAAAGTGTATTTATGGTGACCCAGGAGAGGGCTTTCATTTTTCAAGAGGAAGGCTGGAAAAGATCTCTCTGTCAACATATCAAGTCCTTTGTCATAGAAGACACTCACGAAAAAAATATGAGAGTTGGGCCAACACATGGGGCAGATGCTTCACTTTCCACTGGTGATAGCATCCTGGCCACTATGAACATTAGTCACTTGGAGTACTTCCCTTGGCGTAGTGTGCTTCTAATAAAAAATGAAGGCTGCTTTCAGCCAGGAGCTAAGCATCAAATTGTCCAGCGTTATTGAGTGTTTAAATTTAAATAGTAGGGCCTTACTACTGCTAATAACATGTGGTAGCATACTCAGTTGTCCTCTTCATACTCCATTCTGCTGCTGTTGCCGATTTGTGTAGGTAGGGTTTGGATCCAGGTTTGGTTCATGCCCATCTTTCCATAGTCATACTGATTGATTTGAAAGTTTATGTGTGAAGATGACTTTGCATTATCCCCCCCTCCTGCTTTTGACTTCAGTGAAAAATGGCTGGACCCAAATGCCAGGCTTTGTGGACAGGATTTGTTTGTTTTCTGTGGCTAGTTGCTGACTGGAACCTCATCTGCACGTTTGTATTGGCTTTTTATTTTCAGTTGTCTCTGAATCTGTCCAGTGATTAGTTTGTTGACAGATGGCTTTTCCCTTGAATAAGATACAGTGACTAGATGTTCTGAATGTCCCAGAAGGGCTCTGGCATTTGTCCTCAGGACAATGAAAAACCCTGGCATTTTCTGCCTTCTCTGAATCTGCCTTTCATTTGTGTATTGTATGGATTCCTCTAAGGATATGGAAAGGAAAATGTTAAAATGTGGTTATAGCAGGAAAAGTGACAGTTCAAAAGAGCCTTTTACTCAGCATAACCTCCAGTTTCTGTGCATTGCGGTTCACACTTACTTGCTTTTGTAAGTAAATATGCTTTGACCACTGTTTGAAGCTAACACAGCAAAAAAGAGAAGGACAGATTCGATTCCACTTGCTTTGTTTTGACTGAGATCCCATCCCTTGCACCCATGCAAATGGTCTAGAGCCCTGACGTTGCACAAACAATGCAGACGGCACAATAGAAGGACAACAAGGTTTTCAATGGGTATTGTGGAAGCTGTGGGATGTTTCCTCAGTGGTGCTGTGCAAGGAGAAAAGAACGTAATCTGACTTTGTCTTCAGTTTGAATCTGCAGGGCTGACACCTAAGGGAGAGGAGGATTCCTCTCCCTGTTGTTGATACGTTAACCAGTCTTGAAATGGAACTGCTGAAATGCGATCACTGGAACACACTGAAACTGGGCATTCTGTGATACTGGGACAGGTCACTTTTCCAAAAGGAAAAGAATCTCGAAATTATAATGCTTTATATAATCAATTGTAGGTCTTATGAAACAAAAGCCTTGTAAAAGCATCCTTTCTTTAACAGTTACAGGCAAAAAAGCCTCATCCAAGTAATGCACTTGCTGAGTCCACTGTGCTGCTGCAGCTGGGGCCTAGGGACAAACTCGCCCTTCTCTCCAGTGAGAGTGATGTGCAGAAATCCATCTTCTGCCTTTCCCTCCCCCCCCCATCAAATTCTTCAGTTTTGCAGCGTGTGAGTCAACTTGTAAAAATGACTCACAAGCTCATTCTAGCCTTCTGAATTGGGAGCCCAATTAAAATACTACTTGTAATGCACATATTGAAGAGAACGCAAAGTGTCTGTTCCTGAGTGTCAGGCATTAGCATAGCATATCTGAAGCTAGTCTGATACTTGCCAGCAGGAAACCTGGTGTTTAATTGAGATGCAAGTAACAGAAAAAATATTTTGAAAATTGACTCAGGTAAAAAAATATATAATTAAACTATAAATCTGATTAATGATAAATATAGCAAAGTTTATAGGTTTTTAAATATCTATTATTTATATACACATAATACCATTCTTGGATAGAATGTTTTATTTGTAAGACACTGAAAAGGTTGTTTTCCTGCAGGGTTACAATACCTGGCAATCAGCTTCTACTGTCACTGGTTTGATTTTTGAATAGACATTATCTTAGGTTTAATTTTGCGTCCTGTGGGCAGGTGCCCTCACAAAACTGCAGGGGTAATGCTTCAAAATATCAATCTTTGGCCTTTGGTAAGCCTTTACATCAGGATCAGCCAATCTTTCTGACAGTACCACCCATGTTCCAGAATCCTCCTGGACAGTGGTCTCATGGAAGAAATGGCAACAGAATTTGAGTGCACAGCAGGTCATAGAGTGACTCAGTAATCTCAGTCCCAGCTTTCCTGACACATTTCCTTTCGCAGGTGAGTCCTCGCCTGTGCCACAGGTCCTGTTGACATAGTCCTAGCATTGACTTGTATTTTGACTGATGTAAGTCAGATATTGTCCAAAACCAGGTATCATCCATGCCAGCACCACATCAGCAATCAGATTTTTGCCAGCAGGCAAAAGTCTCCAGAGGGACCATGCAGACTGAAAAACATGTCATCCAAGCTCAGCAAAGATGACGTCTGTGGTATTCACACATGGCCCTTTAACATTACTTTCTGGCATATACCTCACAGCACTTTTACCTCCAAGACATTTCTGTGGCTTCACTGTGAACCTTAGGGCAAGAAGGTGAGAGCTGCAGCAGAAGGTAAGGAATCACTCAAGGAAACGTTTCAGAGTGTGATCGCTCCCCAGTGTTACATCTTTTATCCAGCCATGGCCCTTCTTTTCACAGCCTTCTGTGTGGTTGGTACAGGAGATCATACCTAGGAGCAGAACTTGCCCAGATTCTCTTCCCTGGTCCCATACCACCATTGTAGTTTATGCCCAGTTTCCAGAACAGTGGGTATAAAATGGCAAGGTCTTAAGTCTTGATGATAACATGTTACTGGCCTTCTATGGGTGAGCAAAACCCCTCCAGTCTTACATTAAAGAGATTCACTGACAAAAGCAACAACCTTAAATGAGAATGTTTAAATAAACAGCTATTCTGGCTTAAGTTTTTATTGAAAAGAAGAAAATAAACTGGTCACACGTTATGGGAAGTACATACACAGGAATATATTTGTCTTCAAATCCAAGTCTAGTAATTCTGAAAATGAAGCCCAATTTTTGTCCTAGCAAAAATGGAAATCAAATGTGCACATGTTGTTACTACTTATGATTATGTAAATAACATATATGAATAATTGCCAGTAGGTGGTAGTGTGTGTTTTTCAGATAAGTTTGTAAGTTAGTATTGCAAAGGTTTCATGTTTGAGGTGATTTAGAAAGATCTGTCATCTTTAATGTATGATCTCAAACCGTCACTGCTTTGAATTCAGTCCCTGGTCTCACTGATTTAATAGTTCTGTTTCACAAACAGCAACCCATCTCAGAGAGGCATATTTTGATTTTCTTTTTCAAGCTTATGGACAAACCTAACTGGAAACATTTTGAAAAGTGCCAATTAGTATAAGCCTTGAGAATTCAAATGCATGTGTTCATTGGAATGATTAGATTGCTCGCTAGTGTTTCATTTTAGGAGGAGAGCTTTTGATAAATAAATGCATTATTTTAATGATTTATAAACTTAGCATTGCTCTGTCACAGAAGCTGTTTTGAGAATTCCTGAAACAGCTCACTGGAAAAGGAGCAATACAGTTACTGGACATCCAGTTCTTTTCAGTGTCTCATCATCCTTTGTAAAGAAAGAAGTGACCATCTGGAAGAGACTAGGGGTTTCAGTGGAAACTGTCACTTCCTTGGCCCCTGTCTTATTCATTGCTGAGAGTAACCTAAATCAGTGCTGTTCCCCTAACTCATCATGCAGGAGGAGATTCCCACTCTCCCTCCTGTGGGTGCAGTTACTATGTCTCCTAGGAGTGTGTCCCTGGGTGGACATTCATCCTTCCTCAGGTAATGACCAAACAGCTATTGCAACCCAGCTGGTCTCTCTTACTGCCTTTGTTGTGCTTTTGGGAAGGGACTGAATTTTTTGTTTGGCGGAAGAAGGGAATGCCAGTGGTAAAGATTCTTTCTGTGGTGTTGCCTGCCAGGAAGCGAGGCAGAGGTCGGGAAAGGCTCTATAAATATTTCTGCAGTAACTCAAAGGCAGTTAGCATTTTGGTTGATTTGTTTTTCCTGGGGTGTATGAGACTGACTGCTCTCCTCTGTGCAGGTGTCTGGTTCATGCGTGGCTTCCTTTTTCTTTCTTTTCCTACTTGTTTCCTGCCTCCGCAGTTGTTGCTTGCACTTGTAGCACTTTTACTCAGCCCGGCAGTCCCACTGAATGCAATTAGGTTATTTGTGCAAATGCTTTTCATCATGAATACAGTCTGCAGAGTCAGACCTTTTGCTTCTTCCTTCTGCTTCTAACCTGTCCCTCCCAAGTTTCCTTTCTCATTGTTTTTCCTTTCACTTATGTCTGCCTGCTGTTAGAGCAAGCTAGCAGAGAAGGAAGTGGGGGAGGGCTGTTTCTGCAGGGGTTTCAGTACAAATAGCTGCATGGCTTATAATTGCTTGAGCAGATTAGGCTCTTCTTCCATGTCCTCAGGCTGAAAGATTCACTCATTGCCAGGTGAAGTTAATGGGTTTGTGCCACCAGCGTCCACAAGCTACACTGGCAGGAATTGTAGTGAAAGTAAGGAAAGGAGTACTGGGGCCTTCCCAGAAGCAGAATTAGTGTAGCCCAGAGGAGATCTGTGTCTGAGTTGGGTTGAACAGATTCCCATTTTGCTGAGGGAGCTGTGGTCCTCCTGCACAAGGAAGGCTTAGCCTTACTGATGAGCCAAACTATCCAAACAGAAAGCTTCCATCTTTGGTGGTGAATGAATCTTGGTTTCACTTTGCTGCAGCTTGATTGATATTTACTCCTTTACATAATATTTTGCTTGTCTCAAAGTAATACTTACTGTCTCCATCAATGAAAGAAAATGCAACATGCTGTAAATACGTGTTGGAGGTGATCTCATGAGCTTGCAGCCTGTGTCCAGTCCCATGCAGCCATGTCCAATCACTCTAGGATGGAGGTCAAATGCTGTTAACCTGCTCTGTTTGCCTTCCTGTATTATCTATTGTTCTTAACCTGTTCCCTTGGGATATAAGTTGACTGTGTGGTAGAAGGTGGGATGGAATCTGAATTTATGAAGAAATTATTCTTGTTGACTGGAAACAGTATCAAGTTAGACATCCAAAGTTGGAGTCCATTTGGAAAATGCTGACCTTAGTATTTCTGTTCTGTGTTTCAAACAGTAACTGTTAGAGGCAAACTCAAGTAAGAAACATCCATACTACCCTGATGTGTGTGTCCTCCCCCGTATATAAGTGTACCTGTTACACTATATTGATAACAGAAAACAGATTAGTGGGAGTTGGTTTTGTGCTTGGAGATTGAGTTTCATGAGAAAAGGAGATTATCGAAGGGAGGAATCTCAGTGTCGGAAGCTGGTTGTATTATGTGGAAGGCAAGAAACCACAAACTCAGTAGTCGAGACGTGTTGCAGAAATGAGAACAGAGATGCTAATTTAGCAGTTGAAATCAGCCATGCCAGAGGCTTTTTAATTGTGTTTTATTTGTATAGAAACAAATAGTCCATCCTGGAGCAACAGTATGTTGCAACTGGATGTTTCTGTTTCTTCTTACTCGGTGCACTGGTGACATCGTGCTGTGTGGTGATAGGTCTCAAAACTCCTCTGAATTTTCCATTCAGAATTAAGGAGTGGGAGGCAGCTTTATCTAAGCACGCACAATATATAATCTGTGAATGAATACAAAATGTGAGCTAGATGGCACATTCTATTATTTCTGTAACAGGACCAACTCATCCACATTACAGCACTTTTTTTTAGAGTTATTTCTTCTCAAACCACATGTAACATAGGATTGTGTTCAGAAATGTACTTCATCTTGTACACATGAATTTCCTTGAATATAGCTGAGCTGCCTTTGTCTTTGTCTAGACAGTCCCAGAATGGGGCAGAGTGCTCAGGCTTTTCAGCTGAACCCCAAAGTACTTTTCCTCTGTATTCTCATCTGCCTCTTGAGTTAACATAGTCTGAAATACAAAAACTAAGAACACAGTAATTGTTATTTCCATCTTCCTTTCGGCATGTTTTGTCTGCTAAGAATCAGGAAAAGCACAAGGGTGACACACTTCACTTTACACACTCACTCCTCGCTGCCAGAGCTGTAGAAGCTGGGAGGCTTTGAGAAGGCAGATTTGGTGAGGTGTGTGCCATGAATTCTTCCCAGTACAGCTGTGGGGGAAGTCCTGACTGGAGCCTTTAACAGTGAGCATGATGCGTAAGTCAGAAGGATGTAAACTAACCTACAGCTCACTGGCTGGAAGTAGAAGAGAGAGTTCTAGAATCCCATCGACTTCCACCCAACCAACTTCCACCCACTTTGCTTTCTCTTGTAGACAGTGCAAGTTAAAAGTACAATTGAGGGCATGGGTTCTTTATCTGAAGCACAATTTTGACTGGGAGTTACTAAAAGGCAGCAAAAGTGGAAGCATATTATGCTTTTTTCAGAGTCCCATCTCGGTGATTGCCATTTGAGGAGTGAGGATGTTGAATTTGCCACGTTGCACAAAGTTATGGCAGCTGTTCCATATTGCTAGATTGGAAATTAAAATGGAGATCTATTCAAATTGTCTGACACTTCCAGCAAACTTGAAAGCACTGCTTTAAAATATAACAGAACTCTTAATTTGGGTCCTGAGGGATACTCAGCAACATTGAAAGCAAATGTCTTTTTCCAAACGATCTTTAACTACTTTGTCTTTTCCTTTTCCTTGCTAAATTCTGCTTTCTGTGACAGCCATGTGATCCTGCTGAAGTCAACACGATTGATGAGAATGTCAAAGACCAAATCCTAGGCGGGAACATTTCAGGAAGTCTAGTCTGTTATGACAATAAATATTTTCAGGAATGTTTAAGCTGTGCTAACCTTTTTTAAAAAATGGCTCACATTTCTATTTTCTTTCTTTATAAATGTGTAGTGCCTGTATCATCTTAACAGTTTCTCCATCTAAAGATAAGACTGGATTTATCTGTATCCGTGGAGGGTAAGGCATTCTCTTAGTTTAGGAATTTGTAGAGGTCAGCTTTTGCCTGTCAACACACAATCAAATCTAACTTTTGATCCTAGTGCTGCTGCTATAGTAACATTGATTTTATAAAGGCTCAAAAAATTCATAATCTAGGAAATGAAGTTCTTTGAAACACATGCAATTCCTGTGCTTCAGAACTCAAAACAAAGTTTAGCCAGCTTGATTTGTTGTTGCCATAAAATATTATTTTAAACTATTAATGTTTTTATCTGGTAATTCTTATTCCACAGAAAGAATGCACTCGACATCTTTTAGCATTTTGTTGTTGTTGTCCTGAATATGCCAGTTCATCATTCATGCTGAGCATTAATCACTAGGGTAAATGTAGCTTTGTGATCTGTTCAGGAAATATTTCACAAGGCTTTATAAAGGCACTCTGTAAAAAAAAAAAACCAAAAAACCAGACAAAAGTAGTCTATGTTTTTCCTTGTGGGTGAAATTCACCTGCCCAAAGCTCGAATAAATATGTGACAGACTCATCAGCTAACACTATTCCAACTCCAGTGCTATCTGTTCTGTTTTGCTTCCCACACATCATGTAATGACGAAGACATTCTCTTCTAAAATACCATTTGCTTTTTCAGGGGTGCACTGAAAACTATGAAGGGCTCAACAGGCCCTGGAAAGAGCAATGTGCTATTGATTAATCTGTACTCTGGATGAACCCTGGTATAGAGCTGTATTTTCAAAATTCTAGATGAAAAAATCTGTATACAAATAATGGCAGAAGGAGTGCTCTCTGGGGTAATCTGACTACATAAATAAGCAGTTCTTCAGTGCAGCATGTGGTTTTCTAATTTCCAGTAAAATGGAATGAGTCACACATGACAACACCATTGCCACTAACCAGTGTGGCATGGCATCTGAAAAAGATAGCGCTGGAAGGGTGTGAACTGCTGAGCAGATGATGGGGCTTGAAACATCTTGTTTGCTTTGGCAGAGCAACCAAAATCTTGATGCTTTCCCACAATCTGCTCCAAGGATATAGGTTTTGTTGTGCTGTATCAGATTATTACTCTGGGAATTTGTGTGTCCTGCCTTTGCCAGTGGACAGCTCTTGATGCTTCAGATAAAGATAAATGCCCAAACCTCCCCACAGGGGAATTCCAGAGTTAGATGGTGTTTCTTCAGTTAGGGTTTACATTACTGCAGAATTACCAGGGGAGGGTTTCTCTCTCTGGTACCAAATCATAAAGGATACATCTACTCAGTCAGGCAAACAAAGGCCCAAGACAGTTCTCAAGTCCAGGCTCACATACCATACATATTATTTATATGTAAGTACATGCTCTGGTAGGGGCCTTAGGCAGAGTTCACTCCAGAGGGAAAGTCTAGCTGGAGTTGTGTCTTAGTACAGGCCCAAGTGCTTCCCTTCCTCATGTTTGGAAAGGTGGGAGCAAAACTCCCAATGACTGCTGCTGTTGAACCCTGAATCTGAGAGGACATGATATGGAGTTTCAAAAGATGAAGGCCCAAATGAAAGGGATTAAAACCAAACTCCACCCCTTTATTTCTGCTCTCATGCCTCTAGAACTGGAGATCAAATCCTCTTGAGTTAATAAACTGTAAACTCGGAAACTTCTCACACAAAATCTGTTCAAAAGCAAGCTGAAAATGATCTAGCACACACGCTTGGTCCCTGCAGCAGGGCGTTAAGGTTGCCAGATTGGTAGTCATGAATGACTTATGTTTTCTCGCATCGATTATGTGAAAGTGGCATCAAACACTTTCTCCTTTGAATGTTTCTCAGAATGACTACTTCTTAAAGACAAGGTGGAAAGAGGATGCAAGTAATTATTTTTCTCATCCTGACACATCTCCAAATGCAGCACTGCTGTGTGCCGTATTTGGGCAGAGTTAATGGTGATGTTCTAGGTTCCCCAGCATTGTATTTTAATTTATGCTGCTTCCTCCCTGTTAGTATTGTCCACACTAAGGGCTCGGAAAGAGCAGTAGTGTAAGCTGCAGTTTAATTCCCTGTAGGTGGGGATTCGCTGTGACAGAAATGCCTGTCGTACTGGCAGTGTCTCACATCTGCTGGAGGCATAAGTGTATGTGAAACAATAACTCTGCCAGCAGATGTGGTTCTGTAGGGACAGTAGTGTCTGTGGTACGAAAATCCTCTCCCAAAATACAGATCTGTGGGGACAGTAAGCGACTGTGTCAGTGACAACTTTGCAGCATCTGCTGGGACAGTAATGTCTGTGATACATAAATACATCTCTGCATCTGCAGGGTCAGTCAGAGAGAGATGCATTGTATACATCCAGTTTTAGATGTGAAAATCCCTGTAATCTAGGGGGTTTGAGTCTTCTTCCCACGGAGTAGTAAGAACTGTCTTATGTAAGAAGAGGTAAAGTATTCGTGGGTCTTTTGCACGTAGGACAGACATGGCCACATTTCAGCTGCCAAGAAATACTGCTACATTTTCTCCTACCATAGTATTAATCATTAATGGCTTTGTTCTCAATGAACAAGCCAAGTATCTTCAATGATGCTCTTGTGAGTGCTAATGCTTTGTGGTTGCAGTGAGAGCATCACATGAGAAATGTGTTTGTTTAGAGCAGAGATGCACCACAAACAACATTCTGACCCAGACCAGATTTCAAACAGTCCTAAGTACAGGTGTGTGCAGATAAAGATTTTTCATTTTGCCCCACCTCTAGGTTAGGCATGGGACTGGACCCATGTTAGGAAGGATTGCACTGGAGACAGTCAATTTTCGAGCAGCAGCAACTCCATTCAGATGTCAGGGTATTTTGCTACAACAAAGGCTGATGTTGACATTTTTTCTTGGCTAGAGACAGATGCAAGAGCTTCTGCCTCAAGGTTATCCATTATACTGTATATTAACTAGATGTTTTAACATTGTGCTTCCTGCAGAGACAGAAATGAATGATGATTAATACTTATCAATTAAAATCTAATCTTTTCCCTTGTGTATTTATATGCTGAACGGCAACCTTCAAGGCAATTCTGTGACAGGAATGAGATATTCTGTTATTGGAGAGCACTGGGATTATGATCAGGCATACATTATTCAACCATTTATTATGAGTATTGCATTTGTGCCTAGATTTTGCCTAGGTATTGTATATAGACATAGTCTCTGCACAAAGGAGTTTATAAACAATTAGCATTAAAGGAACAATTATTTTTCTCTTCCTTCATGTAGCAGCACTGACTAGGGGGGGAGGGATGGAGGAGAAAGGAAGCAAAGGTTGTACATGTTTTATGACCATAATTATAATTAACTATTCCAGAGATTAAAATTAAATTAAAATGTAATTATAATTTACTATTTCAGAGATTAAAACTGATGAAAAAAGACTCAAGGTTATGAGCTACCTCACTGATCCGTGAGTTATCTAGCTCAGTCTAAACACACAGATATAAATCTTTATTTTTTTTTAATCTAGCCACTGTCTAATAGACAGTGCCCATAAGTGTGATTAGGTGCTTTACAGACTTGAGATGCCAGTGCTGCATCACAAACTGAAAACACACCCAAGGGCCGTGGTAACAAAGAGCTCCAATCCCGCAGCCATGCACAGAGGAGCACTCCACTGAGAGCGCTGCACGCAGGAGCAGCCTGGAAGGCTGGACTCGAACACAGAATGTGAGAGCAAAAGAAAGGCAGGAGTGATTTTCTTTTTTGAACCCCGGTAGGCAGGGTTGTTAAACGCCATTTAATTCAGATATACTGTGTGATAACCCTTGTTTGCAAGCAAGAGGCAGAATGGAATAATAAATGAAGGCGGCCACTCACAATCCAGGTGGAGAGTTTTGAAGTGGGCAGGCGATCTGGCTGGTTAGTTCTGATTTATTGTAAAGGCTTTCTGAATTGCCTTCCATCAGTCTTGTTAAACAACACTGCATTCTTATACGGCAGTTCATCCCTACACACATGCACACACTAATCACTCATGTCAAACTAATAGCAAAGGCCTATGAAGAAAGCACAGTATGTGATGCCTGCTACAAAAATCCTTTTTGTTTTAATGCACTGGAAACAAGCATTTTAGTTTAGTAAAGCCATTAGCAACTGGCATGAGTTTACAGCACTGTATCAACATTTTCAGGGGCCTTATTGTGACTGCCAAAGGTCTGAGAGTTTTTCTGGTTTGTGGCAAAATTGCTTTTCCGAAGTTGTCCCTGGAGATCTTTGTTTTTAAAAGAATATTTTGCAAATGAATTTTATATGAGAGAGAGGTGTAGAATTACGGGGATGAAAGCGCGTGAGGGGAAAATCATCAACATTGTCTCCCCGTTTGTATTTTTTGATGTGACATTCCTTATCATGAGGGAAAAGGGCACCTCTACAGCTTCCCTGCCCCTGAGCCTCCTTCCATCTCAGAGGGGTATCACAAAGCCACTCGCTACTCATCTCCATTTTATTTCTTGGTGTTCATTAATGCAACCATGCTGCTTTGAGAGCTCTGCCCATTCCTTAGTATAAAGCATCCAAAATGGTTGAAACAACTGGTGGAAAAATAATATTCAGCTGCAGTTGTTCAGATGTTGGGCGAGTTGTTTATAAACATCTCGTCTAGAATTGTCAAGAGGTGGAGCTAACATCATTGAAAGAGGATAAATTCTGACACAGTGCTCTGAGATTCCACTGCCACTGAATGTAGGTTAATATGGGATTCAATAGGAAATTTGGGTTGTGTATTGCTACGTATGACAGGAAACGGAGGAACTTGTCATTTGTCTTCAGATTGCTAATTGCAGTTTATTGCACATGGAAAAGGTTGATTTGGGTATGTTATCACAGCAATCACGTGCACTGTCTCAGAATAAACTATATTCCTGCTCCTATTGATGATCTGGCCTGTGGGATTTGGGGTGTTACTTTGTAAGTTTATGGCAAATAAGAACTTCACAGTAAATGCTGTAACAGTAGGCAGCAGTGTCCTTAAGTGTAAGCAACTGGGATAGAGTGGACTGGCAAGTCTCTGGTATGAAATACTTTTCCTCAACCCTTAATTTAGTTATTCCCTGAGATGCATGTAATTTATTCTTTGTGCTGATGATACATTGAAAACAGAGATCTCATCTATTCTAAATGAAAATTATATCCTATTCTTATTGCTCATGCTTTGTATTGAGGGTAGCATTTAAAGGCCTCAGATTAAGTCATGACCTCTCCACACTAGGTGCTGTGTATATACAAACAGTAAGCTCACTGCCCCAAAGACCTTACACTTTAATTAAATAAAGGTTGGAGGAAGGAAGTTTTATTACCTCTGTCACAAATGGGAAATGATAACAGAGAGAAACTAAAAGGACGGAGAATTACACTCCTCCTGCAACGAGTCCTGTATTTGCCTGTAATATATCCTCCCTTCCTGCTTTTGTTAGGTTGCTGTAAATTGGTAGGTAGATGGTTGGTCTCTCCCCCAGAGATGGAGTTTACTGTAATTCTGCATATGTATCAAGGTTTTATGGAATCAAAAGGAGTTATGTGCACAGATAACACTAATTTAGATCTGATTAAGTTTTCTGAAGAAACACTTCTGTGGAGCAAGTAGATTCCTATGAATCTGGTGTATATTGCTTGTTGCCATACGAGCATGCTATTGCACAGATTTTGTGTTTCCAGGGGGGCTGCGCTGTTGGTGCATGTGTGTTTTAAGGTCCATCAGTATAACTTTTTTATTGTTGTTATTATTATTCCCTGTAGTTTGCTCTTAAATGTTTTCTAAAATAGTAAAAAAGCAATAGCCCTCAAGATGTTGGACCATTACACAGGATTCATGGGAGGCTTGAAGCACCAGTGCACACGGAGTCTCCCAGAAACGCATCTCCTTCTGCCTCTGGAAAGAACCACACTTACTCTGAAATGCATTTTAGACATTTTTAATTAGAGCTTCTAGCTTAACATTAAAAAAATAAAGCTGGATCTGCATGGCATTTTGCTTTGAGAAAACTTTTCCTATAGAGGAACATAAATCTGGAAATAACTTGCTTTCCTTTTTCTCACTAGTCAGTGTACGGATGTTCAGTACTGCATAGTGACCTTGGGCAGAAACAAAATCGGAGTTTAACCAGTTATGGGGTGGGAAGGGGGAGGGAGAAAATGATGATAGTGTAAGTCAGGAGAATAAACAAAACAAAGAATAGGTAAAATTCAAGCACGCCCCAACTACTCTCATCGTATCTTTGCATTTCAGTATTTATGACCCTCACTGTTGGACTTCAACAATAAACCTCAATGTTGACATGTTTTCCCCTCATCTCTGCCCTGTCCTGCCCCTGTCTGCTAAATGGGTACAGTTATTTTTTGTCTCACAGATTTTAGAGCCCTTAAATTAAAAAGACTGCAAAGAAGCAGACTTTTGATTTTTATTTAATAATGAAGAGTATTGTTTTTATTTCTGTCAAAGGTTCTGTCCATCTGCTTTTTCTCTGTTTAAAAAAAAGATGCTCAATGCTGAAAGCAGTTAAGAGTCTTCTGGATCCTTGAGCATTTTTAAGTAATCTCTTGTTTACCCCCTCTGGAAACCATCACTGCTGCCTATGGAAGTGTAAATTTGTAAAATAAATAATCTTTTAGATATGAAATTACAGAATTTCCTTAGTTGATGGGACAAGCTAAGCCCTTAGGAAAGCACAGCACCAGTGTATGCCCTTGCTGGAAAACAATGCACTGGAGCTTTGTTATAAAACATGCAAACATCTTGAGGAAGTGGCAGTAATTTGCAATAAACACCGCGTGTAAACAATTACCTGTGACTCGTTACACTTGTTTGTACCACAGCTGGCTAAACAGAGCTGTGTGCGCTTGTGAACGTCTGGCCCCATCACAGCTCATACTGGGAAACAATTGCTTGGTGTTTGATTTCTCTGAAGTAAGGAAAAGTCGCCTGCTGTACCTGACAGCTGGCGGGGACTGAATGTGGGGGCTTAGGGATAGTGTGGAGGAAAGCTGGAGAAATGAAACGTGGTAGTGGTGGGTTTATGGGAAGGGCGAGGACGCTTGTACGCGTGTTCACCGGGCTGAAGGGAGGTTCTGTGGCAGGGTACTCGGGGAATCAGCTGGTTTTACTGGGTGAGGGGTGCTGTGGTGGCAGGGAGGTGAAGGGCAAGTGCTTTAGTCAGGCCAGGTCCAAGGAAGAGGCTGGTGTCACCTGTCCCTCGGGGTTCGACGAACCGGCTGTGAGCGCTGGGCTGTGCTGGAGCGCTCGTCCCCTCCCGCCCTGCCGGGACACGGCCCGGGCCGCCTCCAACACGGCAGCGCTCCGGCAACCGCCCTCAGCCCCGCAGCGCCGGGACGCACCGAGCCCGCAGCGCTGCGCTGCTCCCCCTCGGGCTG